>JADLZK010012306.1:0-41130 GCA_015847255.1 Hyparrhenia diplandra | reverse complement strand
TGAGGAAAGATAGCATAAATCATATAAATGGTTTCTTCATGGAGAAACCATGTCTATTCTTAACCCAATGCACAAGAAACTATAGAAATGGTTTGACTATAGTTTAAGTCACACAATTTTTGGTGAAACGACACTTCAACGACCTTCAGACACCTCACAGCTAATAGTTAACCTCCTAATTTTAACTAAAGCTACAGTAAGAGCCAGAGATACTTTTGGTAAAACAACATTTCAACTACCTATAGGATAATGGATTTCAAACAATCTGGATGTAATAAATAGCCAGCTAATTTTAATTGAAAGCTTTTTAATAACTACTATTCTAATACTAATAGATCTAAAACAATCCATACACACAAACTACTTGTCCATACTGGTGCTAGGTAAAAATACCGAGAACCGAACCGAAATACCGAGATCGAAATTTTGCTATTCAGTTCCTGGTAGATTCGGTTCTTTACCTTGAGGAATCGAATCGAATTTACTGAATATACCAAATTTATCTGAAATGTGAGTTTAAGGGTTATTTATTATATTATTGACTGTGCTATTGGGACTAATATATTATGTATTTGTGGTACTCACAAGTCTTGTGTAGTTTTATATACATGTATTGCACACTATTATTCTATATGAAACCATGTCAAAATTAGCTTTTGAACATGCTATTATATGTCTCACTGATCAGTTTGGTACTATTCCATAAATACTGAAACCGAATTCTTCGGTACTGATGTTTTAAAACAAAAAGAAATTGATGGGTAAATTTTCGAGGAATCGGATTTCTATGGGAACCGAATGGCCAGGCTAAAGACTAACCTCTCGGGGAAAAAGTACTAGACTAACCACGGATGAGCGAGACATCGTACCCACTCATGCGTGTGTTAAACTACTCATGCGTGCTCAGCGTACCGTAAGAAACTTTGACTTTATAGAAATGAGATTCCCCGGTCTTTAGTCAACACAGAACGGGTACTGACGCGGGCGGCGGCAATGTGATGAGCATCAAGCAGCCTTTATACTTGATACTTTTCCCATGAAGTTTCCATCGCACTTTAATTTTCTTTTATTGATTCCCCTCCCTTTGGCTTAATGTGTCACACTACGAATATACTCCGTATGAATCAGGAAAAGAGAGCACTTAGCACGCCTCTTGTGTGCACATCACGATCGGTTAATATAAGTGTGCTAGCAAACAAATCCACTGGTCGATATAGTTGTATAGATCCAAATTAAAGGGAGATGCACAATTTAAACTTGCTTAGAAATACTCCTAAGGGCACTCACAATGCAGACTCTACCATAGAGCCTAAAAACTATTTATTACTTGGGTAACGTGAACTTGGAGTCTAAATAAGACTTGGAGTCTTGTTTTTTCTCCATCTCTCTTCCATAAATATCTTTGGCACATCAAAGATCACATCAGCAAAGTGCAATAAATATGATGCTAATAAATATGCTTAGACTCTATGGTAGAGTCTGCATTGTGAGCGCCTTTAAACATTGGTTAGACGCTATATGTCTTAGGTGGATTAGGGTGAAAATTAAATTAAGTTTCATCTTAATATTATATATGGATTGGGGTGGATATGAGACATCCAAACGTTCAGGTTCACACTTCTACTGTACATTCCTCACTAGCCAGACACTGCTTAAATAGTGAGGAATCCATTGCGTTTCTACGTTTTTCAACCAACAACAAGAGGTTAATCAAAATGAAGTTTTTTTTTTTTTCCGCTTACCTAGCAAATGTAGATAGTCATTGGACGAGATGACAGAGCCATAGGCCGTGCCACGAGGGGCACCAGTGCCTTCCTTGTCCTTGTTGTGCCGTGGTACAAGGGTTTCACCGAATAGCCACTTGCTGGCTCACACCTTGTGTGTTGTGACTGGATCTATAGTTTGGCTCAAATGAAATTGAGGAGATGGGGAAGAGGAATATATAGTTGTTGTTGTTGCTTATTGTTGTGCCACTTGATATATATACACCGATTCTATTACTAAAATATAGTAGTTGATTAAGATGGCGAAGATGAATATATCTGTTGGTGTTACTTATTGCCGAGCCAGTTGATATACACTCTAATTCTCTTACCAAAATAGCTGATTATTTCTAAGATTACCCGGCGGGATACAAACATTTTTTGTACTATAACTAACAAGAAAAAGTGTAGAGTATTATGGTCATTTTTTATCAACCATGAGAAACTATTTTGTCAAACGCTTACCAAAATAGTTTTAGCTTCACCGGTAGGGCTATTCGTATTGCTAAAGCCCCCACCCCCAACCAAAAAAAAAACCCATGGTGAAGTAGGGGTGTTCCAAATAAGACCTGAGACAGACTTGCATAAATCGACGTGACACAAAAATGAAATCTTCTCACCTCCACTTCTAGAACATGAGACATCTATGAGAACATGGATGACTACATGCAACAAAATATAATCTTAGCGAACACAATTTGTTTAGGTAGAATAGGCAGATAACGATGTGACATTGGATATGTTTATTTTTTAGATTAGATTATGCTATGTTCACGAAAAAAGATTTGATTATGCTATACATAAGATCTCACATAGATTAAAAACTAACACAAACAAATCCATATAGTTTTTTTTTTTCTTCTTTTGAATGAAATCAATAGGATACAAGGCAAGCCGAAATAACACAAAGTTTAGAGCGGTTATTCAATTTCTCTTTCACATTGATGCACACCCGATTTCTCAGTAATATATATTGTGCACCATTTGTCTAAACAAGAATACAATTATAGATTTGGGACATGTCGAACTTTCCTGAAGTTGACCAAATTTATAGAAATATATTTATTTCTAAATAAGTTTAATATTTTTTTACAAAAAAGGTAATGTAAAAATATATTTGATAAACAATCTATTGATACTTATTTAGCATAATAAGTATTAGTGTTTCCTTATAAACTTGGTTACATTTTAAATTTTATTCGACCTTTTGACAAGTACTAATTACTCCATCTATTCTAAATTATAAGAAGTTTTATACATATTGTATATCTAAGTGTATAATTGTAGGATCGTTGGACGCCTAGAGGGGGAATCAACTTGAAACACGATCGATAGGCCAAGCGGCACTTTGCCGCCTCCAAGCGGCACTACTTTACTCTCCAACGAGTGGCATTGCTGTTTCTGCGAGGAAAAGTTAGCCCACGTTCAAAATCTACCCAAATCGAAATTTAGATCGGTTAAATTCCTTAGCTTCCTAGAAGGCTAGAGATTGCAGTCGAGTGCTAGAACAAGTAGATCACAAGCCACAAAGTAGATTGACCTCAAACCCTAGAAACACCTCAACAACAACAAAGTATATGTAATGACAAGTAAACAAGCACAAGGTGACACGGTGATTTATCCGTGGTTCAGCTTTCGCCACAAAGGCTTGCCTAAGTCCACGTTGTTGAGATTCCATAAAGGAATGAGCTCACCATAAAGGTTTGCCTTTTGCCTCGTTCACAAGTCTAGGAACCGAATCCTAGAGATGTGGGGTGATTGTATTAGATGCAAGAGGGTTACAAACCTCCCTAGGCCGCCACACAAGTTGGCAAGCTCAAAGGGCGACACACTAGCCGGCTAGGAGCAAGCTCCAAGAATAAAAGACCACAACCGCCCGCCAAATTGCGAACCAAAGTGCTTCTAAGACGATGAAGATCGATTGGAGCAACTCTCCAAACGAAGAATGCTACCTTTCCTCTCAAGATTTGATGGTGGAATCAAAGGATTTGCTTGAGGGAAGTTGGAGCTTCAATGGAGGGAGAGAGAGCTTGCACTTGGGTGAGTTTCTGTTGAAATGACAGAGGTAGGGGACGAGGTAACCGTTGGGGGTAGAATGGGAAAGGTATAAATACCTTCCACGCCAACGGTTAGATTATGAGTGGCGAGTGCAAGCACATAATCAAGCGGCACCGCCGCACAGCCACACCGCCGCTCCTTCGAGGCGCCGCCGCTCAGGCTAAGTCAGATAGAATTTGGAAAAGGTTTGATCTCTGACTTAGTTTAGATCTGAGGTTTTTGTGGTGTGAAAATGAGCACTTGGTTGCACGCTTTGACACAGTGGTTCTAATCCCTCTTAATAGTACGGCGTGTCCTATACTCAAATTCAAAATGCAAAATGAATATAAACCTCCTTTCCTTGAAGTACCATCTGTAAAATGAATTGCTGTACTCCTTTATGTTTGCAATATCCTTCTTACTTATTTTTTCGCTTGTCATCTCGATAAATCTCATTAGTTCTCTAGTTAGATTGTTATCAACGCCAAAACCCACATTAGAGGTTGATTGCACTTACAATAATGAATCTATTGCATCAAGAAAAGTCAAAACGTTTTATAGTTTGAGATGGAAGAGGCATATTATTTTTGAACAAAATAGAGTACACGCTACTATTACAAGCCTCAATTTGGGTTGAACTCGACCCAACAACACAAGCCTCACTTTGGGTCCACACCGCCGAGTCAACCCAACACACGGCAGGCATCCTGACGAGTTGATGCGAGGAGAAGCCGACAACGAATTGGGCCTAGAAAAAGACATGTCCTAACGTCCTAACGTAGCCCAATCATTCGATGTTCTTGGTCAGACACATCAGCCGATCAGCCCATGAGTGTGTATGCAAGCGGAAAAAGAGATACTCCAGTAATCTGGTTGACATTTTCTAAAAAAAAAGGGGAAAAAGAGAGAGTAATCTGGTTGACGAAACGATCCGTTTCGTTGCCCGTTGCTGGTTCTCGTCCAAGTGTTGACGAGTTGTCACCAGTCGTCGGCAGGCTGACTTGTCCCTCTGCCTCCTGCCGCAAAGCAAGCAGCAGCCGCTACGCTACGCTTGCCGAGTTGCCAGCCGCGAGGCCGTCCGTGGCCACAAATCCGGAGCCAGAGGAACGAGGGTGGAAGCCCGCTTTTCCAACAACGGCACTGGGTTCCAACAACAGCCGCTGTACGATGAGGAGCGTAGCATACCGCCTTGCGGTGCACATCCGGGCCACGTCGTTCCGCCGCGGGCAGGTCAAACATGGCTGCCCGCGTGCGCTCGCGGTCGCGGCTTATAAAGAGCAGAAACCCCCTGTACCAGCCAGCCAAACTCACACAAACCCCACCCACAACTCTCAAAGTCCGGACTCCGGTGCCACTGCCACCTCCTTCATTTCGGATCCTTCCTCCTCAATTTGTCAGTTCCTGGACCTTGGCCGCCATGGCTGCACCTTCCGGTATGATGCGCGCCGTGCAGTACGACAAGTATGGCGGAGGAGCACAAGGGCTCAAGGTACGCTAGTACTGTTTCGATCGACGCGCATGATCTGGTGTGTCCATTTCCGCCATTGATCGATGATGCACGTTGGAATTTCAGCTTGTGGAGGTGCCGATCCGTCGCCGAAGAAAGGCGAGGTGCTCATCAGGATGGAGGCCACCAGCATCAACGTCGTCGACTGCAGGTTCAAGAACGGCATCGCGAGGCCCTTCATGCCCAAGAGCTTCCCGTTTACCTCTGGTACTGTAACATGCAGAGCCATGCTATGCTGCTGGCCTCTTCTCTCCTAGCTCCTCTCGTTTGATCGATATATGGCCACTTCATTTTTGATGTACCCATGCTTGCTTGCTTTCTGGAGCAGGTTTCGATCTAGCAGGAGAAATCGTGGAGCTAGGCGCAGGAGTGAGCGGCTTCAAACCAGGGGACAAGGTTGTTGCCATCAACTTCCCGGTAAGATTGTGAGATCGATCGTACTCGCAACCAGTTTTTTTGCCTATAACATCCGGTCTGTTTCGTTCCAAGTATTTGTTTTGAGTCGCTACTTGAGCTCTACTACCAAGTACGTACTAATGCACAATCGACGGTAATGGCAGAGCGGCGGAGGGCTCGCTGAGTACGCGATCGCGTCAGCGTCTTCTACGGTTGCAAGGCCGCCCGAGGTGTCGGCCGTCGACGGCGTCTGCGTGCCGATGGTCGCAGTCACCGCGCTCCTAGCGCTGCGGAAAGCCGGCGTCAGCCTGGACCCGGCCGATGCCTCAACTGCGCGCAAGAACGTGCTGGTCACCGCGGCCTCGGGCGCCGTCGGCCACCTCGCCGTGCAGCTGGCCAGGATGGGCGGCCACAACGTCACGGCCACCTGCGGCGCGCGCAACCTCGGGCTGGTCCGGAGCCTCGGCGCCGACGAGGCGCTTGACTACAAGACCCCTGAGGGGCGCCAAGCTGCGGAGCCCCTCCGGCAGGAAGTACGACGCGGTGGTGCACTGCGCCACGGGGTCGGGGTTCGCCTGGTCCGTGTTCAGGCCCGTGCTCGCCGCCAAGGGCGCGGTCGTCCACATCACGCCCGGGTTCGGCCCTGTCGTCACCGCGATCGTCCAGACGGTGACCTTCTCCAACAAGAGGCTGGTGCCGCTCTTGGAGGCGGCCAAGAAGGAGGACATGGAGCCGCTGCTGGATTTCCTGAAGCAGGGGAGGCTCAAGACGGTCATCGATTCCCGGCATCCGCTGGAGAGTGCTCACGAAGGCTGGGCCAAGAGCGTAAGCGGCCACGCCACTGGCAAGGTCGTCATAGAAATCGGAGCCGCGCAGCAAGAATAGTGCAGTAATGTATGAATACGAGGATCACCACATTCTATATTTATTAGTAGTTGCGAGGGATTGATCTGCACTTTTTTTGTCCCATTCTAAGTTTAATTGTGAAGGTGTAATTGTTTTGATTCTCATTCGACGTATGTGAAGAGAAAATGTACTGTAGCACTACATCCAAATGTGTCACTCTAATTGGAAAAGTTTTCTTTGCACTGTTATGTGTCCCTCTATTTGCGCAATGTTATTCCAAATCTGAAAAAAAAAATTTTTTTTTTTTTGGCAGGGGGGGTAAAATGGTCTTATTACACTCAACATAACACCGTAAAATGCTACAAACTGATAGAAGGTCGTATAAGAAAGTTTTTTTTTTGGGTCACACAAGGGTTTTTTTTTTTTTTTTTTTTTTTTGACAACACACAAGTAAGTTCAAAAATGTAAGACATACAAGGAAGATGCATTATTTTTAGAAGCATACAATTAAATATCTCATGATTCGAAGTTTTAACTTTAGATCCTAAAGCTCTAAATATGGGGGTCCAAAATTAGCCAACCTCATAAGACGACTATTAGTTCATTAAATCTCACAAGTAAATAGTTCAAACCTTAACTTAGATATTTTTATATTATATTTTTTTATATCATAGACGCTACACCTCTGTGCCAAAAACATATAATTGTCGAACAATACTATGCTAAAGTGTGTCAGGCAGGAAGTTAGAATTGTATCCTTTTTGGAATTGAGGTAGTAGTATTTTTAAAACAAAATATACCACACTTAGGAAATTTTAACTTAGAACCACTTCAGAGGTTGATTTATTTATGGATGGAGAGTATACATGACTCCCTATGCGCCAAACCGAGCCTCTCATAATAAGGGCTTCTCAATGGTAATACACTACAATGACATGTGAGCTAAAATCGATTCTTCACCACTGGCGGCCAATTGAACCCTCCTCTCAGCGAGGAATTGAACATCAATTAGGAATCAATTCTTACTCATAAATAGTTATTTCACCACTAGAAACGGAAGATGCAAAATCTAACCCATGCTATTTGGCATGATATCGAACAGATGGCCTAAGCGTCCACGTCTCGAAACATTTGGGACGCCAAATGAAAACGGAAGACTAGGTGGGAACCACATTTTTCAGTAGTACAACACTGATAAACACTACTCCCCTCCTTCCAAATTGTAAGTCAAAGTGACATAATTTGGAACGGATGGAAGTAGATAATAATTATAGATAACAAATAAACGGTGCGTTTGTTACTAAAAGGTCACAAACTCCTTGTCTAGATGCTCATGTTGGCCCACTAAGCTGCAACTATAACCATAACATAATTTGAATTAAGTTCAAATGTACTGAAATTAAACCACCACTACAATGATAGTTGTGTACCCAAAACTACATGGAATACTTGTTTTTGGATCAGTTACACATACTAAACGAGTCAACTAAGGAAACCCAAATTGAGATACCACGGGCTTCATTCCAACAAATGGGCCATAACAGGTTGTTTCCATAAAAAGACAACGACGTCCTAGTAAAACATATGCAGCCTCCAATAAATCACCCAAGATTGATTTCCCAAAGTACCATATCTAAGGCAAACAAACAATGATACAAGACTTCGACCCCAATCCATTGTTTAAACTAGAACACTCTAGTATTGGATTAAAGATGCCAATTCTAAATTTGAAATTAAAATAAAAATACACCTATAGAAACAATTTATGCAACCATCTCTGTAAAACTGCGGCCTCATCATGTGGTGTGAAATTTCTATTTCTCCCTCTCTTTCATTTCATCACTTCCTTTTTTCTCCTTTATAAGAATAAGGAATCATTGGATATAACTACAAAACAAACCAGTAAAACAACCGCAAATAAAGAGAATGATATTTACCCCCACACTAAAACCATTGGGATTATCACGCATTAGGTGTTTACTGTATGAACTACCGTTCCCTATAAGCTGGGCTTCATAATCTACTCTTGAACACCTATGCTCCCTTGTTGGCGGTTGGTAGCGTCAACATTTATAGTTGAATAAACATGGAAAATGGTGCAATTGGATAAAATTATATAGGATTAGGGTTTGATTTTAACAAATTCCACAATTTTGGTGTTCTCACTTGTATTTTGAGATTTTAGAGTTTTCACGGTATAAGAGTATCTCAAATGATGATTCGGAGTACACCATTGTGATGGGCTCATTAAAACGATCAAAACAGACCTATCATTTGCTATATTCAGAGTTCAAAATCAAAATCTATGAAGCAAACTACGTGGGATAGTTCTAGAAGACACTAGAACACACCAGAACGAAGTGGGCCGATTCCATAAAATTGGGGGACCGTCCACCACGTGCCTTGGTTGGCCAGCACCCTTCGAAAGCTTTCGGAGGTTAGCTTCTAGAGTTTCCTCCATCGCCTTAATGAATCGGATCTCGCCGTAGAACAAGGTCGGTTTAATGGGAGGGCTCATGTATCCTATGGGACTATATATAAATAAATGGGCAACCCCCTTAGAGCTATCCTAGAACCCTAATTCATATTTCTCTATTGAGGATCATGAGGGGTCCCTTTAATTGATCTACCTCATAGACAACACAAACGATTAGACTAAAAGAACTAGTCTAGATTAGAGATAGATCTAGCGTAGAGTACTGAGCTACCTCCCCGCTCCTCCTCCTCCTACAATCTTCGATTGTTGCTTCCACCACAAAGCCTTGCAGATCTAAAGGATCCGCACCACTTGGTGGCTATCATCCAAATTAAAAAATTTTATACCAGATCAAACATGACCTTTTTGGCATCATAGCGCATAACATTTGATAGATGCACCAATTATTCCTGTAAGAATCGATGAACCGTATAACATTCCTGTAGTATTTTTTTCTCGCCCTTGACATTTCCATATCCGAGCTCAAGCAGGTTCATAAGGGTACCTAAATTAATAAACTAAAGTCAAAAAACAATGAATAAACATGGCGTTCTTCGTTTTGATGATATTATCTTACATGTGAGCTTTAGGTTATAAGCGGTGACGCATTAGTTTTCTGCGGGTAATAATGTTGTCATCACTTTTCCCCTGTTAACCCTTGTCGAAAGCATTTGGCGCTTTCTTTATGGACTGAAGAAATTCTTTCTTCTGCACATCAGTAGTTGGTGAGAACTTATGGTCATAGACATAAGAAGCTAAGCCCAAAAACCGGCTGCACAATGGCTTCATAACCGGAACTCCAACGACGTCGTAACGCCACCTCTTTTAGAAGATTCATTCTCATGTGATCCAGACTATGATGAAGAGTCTACATTGTCGCATACCTCAGAAACTACAAATGTGATTGTGTCTGGGTATAGAGTTCTAGATATATATCCTATTAAGAATTTATATATTGTATATTTACTTTCCTTGACTCCTAAATAAGTATACTTCCTAATTGTATATTTACTTTCCTTACTCCTGAATAATAGCACACCGCTTAAAACTATGTGACCTTACTGTCCCTAAATAACCCAACCTGACTGCTGTCTTGGCCGTGGCATCACTGAAAGAATTTAGGGTTAACAAGTTGCCTTCTCCTAGGCACTCGATTCCATGTTATATAGGCTCAGGGAAGAGCCCCCTGGCGGTGGCGTTACAACTGAAGATTACAACAACTTGCTTGTGGTACAAGTGAAATCTCATGTTTGGTTTTGGAAATTGATGACACACTTGTGGACTAATCCTTTGCTCTAAGTGTGTGACTTGAGATAGGATTAGGTTGATGACAAGGAGCATGATGATCATGAACATGGACAATGTCGGTGGACTTGATGGATCGTGAAGCTCGGTGATCGGCTTGAGAGGAACCCGGAGATCAAGGCAAAGGTATACTTGATAGGGTTTTCCTTTTAGTGATCAAGACACGATAGAGCGTGTGATCACATTATAGGATAGATAGCCGACTATCAAGAGGGGATGCCGCGACAATCCTTGCATGAAGTGCTTCTAGGTCCAATTGACTTGCATATTGCATTTAGGGACATGAGAGCACTAACTTCGATCTTGCCTAACATCTCGATGTGCTAACATTGGTGATAACGTGGTCATCTTGGACGTGTTGGCAACCTACGGCAAGAGGCGAAGCAAGTTTGAAGCAAAGAGCAAAGAAAAAGAAGAAGAAGCGGTCATCAGAGCGGCCGGACGCACGTGCGATGCGACGGACGCATTGTCGGAAGCGTCCGGTCAGGCCGCGGCGTAGCCCCCGCAGCGGGTTTTTGCCGACGCGGTGACCGACCGACCGAAGCTTCCGTGTTGACCGGATCCGCCGATCGGACGCACGCGAAGGAAGGGTGCCACCGTGGGCCCAACCCTTGTCGGTTGTGACCGGAAGCGTGACCGGACTCTCGCGATCGACCCGGCCGGTGGTTCCTGGGCTTAGGCCCGGCCACCCCGCCAGAGAGCAAATTTTTTGGAGCAACGGCTCCATTTCGAGAGGAGCCATATATATACTTGGTTGGCCGGTTCCTTAGGCTCTCTCTTGCACATTTGAAGCTTCCAACTTGCTAGTGAGCATTTGATACTCCTCTCCACTTATCTCTCATCCATAACTCGAATTCTTGGTGAGATTGAGAGTGATAGAAGTGCGTTGCATTGCTTGGTTGCATCTAGAGCACTTCATCCTTGGAGAAGCCGCGGGATTCTTGTTTCTCTTGGGAATTTGCCCGGTTCCCTAGCGGCTTGGAGCAAGAGGCGGTGTTGAGCTCGAGTGGAGCTTGTTCGAGGCCACACCGTGGTGGTTATTGTGAGGGGTTGAGCCTTACCCCGCGGGAGGTTCGCTGAAAGGCGTCACTAGTGGATTGCTCGTGGCTTGTTGGACCCTCTCTTGTGATCGTTTGCTTGAGCGCCCATAGGGGTTTTGGCACCGCCATTAAGCTTAGCAACCGCCAAGTGAGTGTGTCGCCACAACGGGACTAGCGTCTTGCGGCAAGCACGTGAACCTCGGTGAAAAATCATCGTGTCAACCTTGTTGTGCTCGTTGGAGATTTCTTGTTGACCACGGCGATTGGCTTCCACCTCTACACATCGACGTCGGTATATCGTTCACTACTCCACGTGTATTTACTTTGATATATCTTGTGTAGCTTTGCTTAGGTTGTTAGTTTGTTTAGTGTAGTTTAGCTCCTAGTGGTAAATTAGTTAGTCTTGCTTGCTCACCTAAGAGTAAACTAGCGACCTAGTCTTTTGTGTGGATTAGAGACAATAGTCTTTGACTCGTGGGTTGCTTAGCTAATTCGTAGCTCCGCTTACTTAGCTTCGCCATCTTATTGTCTAATCTGTTTGTTTAGTGTTGTTGCAAGAATTTTTAATAGGCTATTCACCCCCCCCCCCTCTAGCCATTAGGACCTTACAACAAGACAACATCAAGCATCTATCCATGCATCTAGCATCTACATATGCTTGCGCTATACTCCTAGAGTTACAAGTCATTACAATACAATATATCGTTTCACACCCCTCCTCAATCTCAGCCACTCACAAGCTTGAGATTGTCTCCAAACTATTTCAACTTAACTCTAGGAAGCGCTTTAGTGAAGCCATCCGCCACCTGATCATTGGTATTAATGAACCGAATGTCTAACAATCTCTTTGCAACCCTTTCTCAAACAAAGTGGAAGTCAATTTCTATATGCTTTGTCCGAGCATGGAATACCGATTTTGCAGAGATATGTGGCGCCAAGATTGTCACACCACAAGCGTGCCATAGGAGAATGAGAGATGCCAAGCTCGGTCAACAATTTTTGAACCCAAATCATTTCAGCAGTCACATTAGCCAACAACTTGTAATCCGCTTTAGTGCCGGGAGCGTGACACCGTAGGTTGTTTCTTAGCACTCCATGATACAAGATTGTGACCGAGATAAACCGCAAAGCCTCCTCAGAGCGCCCTCATCGACACATCCGGCCCAATCGGCATCCGAGAAGGCACTAACAATCATAGATTTAGACACCCCAATCTTGAGTCCAAGCTTGAGTGTTCCCTTGATGTACTGTAGAATTCTTTTTACAGAACTGCAATGAGCCGTTGTTGGAGCATGCAAGTATTGGCACACCTTATTGACCGCAAACGAGATGTCTGGTCGAGTGAGGGTCAAGTATTGCAAAGCTCCCACCATACTATGATACCTCATACCGTCTTCAGCACTGCTTTATCGTCCCATCAAGAGCACTAATCTTCTCTCGAGCTAGGCAACGGGGTATCATTCACCTTCTTGTCACGCCCCACTTTTAATGGGTCGTTAATTTCACGTATTAGTGCCAGGATCAAGCGCTAATACGTTTTTTGAAGACAAGAGTGGACCTGATTTATTTATAAAAAGTGCCGAAGCTTTTATTGATAGGATAAATAAGGTCTTACATAAGTGACTCGAGGGTCCTTTGTCTTAGAGGTTACACAACGGTGGATAACCTAAGCCATCTTTGTGGCTATTTATTTATTTATCGAGTTTGCTACAAATAAGCATAGTGGCTCCTATAATGTCACACCCACAAGCATCTTGAGCGTAGTCGAAACCCTAGTGTCAACATCCCGGTCCTAGAAACTCCAAAGGCGTAAACGCCTAATCATCCCGCATTGCCTTATCGTGGTCATCGTGAGTCGAAGTCCCCATCCGGGCCTAACTCGGGAAAAATTATCAACGGTGAGTACAAAAGTACTCGGCAAGTCCACACCAGGGGTTGGTGGTTATTAGGGGTTTGGGCCCCAGCGCAGGCTCTAAAACTGCTTTCGCTAGTTCCCGATTAGCTTAGATAAGATTATCATCAACAACAAGCACAAACGGTTAGTCAACATTAGTATGAAAATCTAATCATAGATGATCCGGCCTAGCATTTGCCCATTCCAAGGACGTGGCTATTCAATAGATTTAAATAAAACTCTGCATAGGTTGTACAATTTCCCCACACGATGGTTCGGTTCCTCCCATGATCGGTGGTTAGAAAAGATCCAACGAGAACTCGTACCGCTTGGATGCCTCCTAGGTTTCGGTATATCTTCTACCAAAGGTTTCTCGGGGGGGGGAATGGGAAGATCACTTTCGATCCCATAGCACTCAAAGCATTTCGGATGATCACTCAAAGCGACAGTTAACTTATAAATTCGTATCTACGATAACATTGCGCCAAAGGTTTTTTTTTTTCGTGGAAGACCACTCAAAGAACCACGCCAACCGGACCATGGGGCCACTCTCCCCATGTCCGCTCCCGATAGCCCTTCTCGCCTACCACCGGCCTCCTAGGTGTAAGGACCTTGATGTCGCCTAGGAGGCCTAGAGGGGGGGGTGAATAGGCCTATACCTTAAAAAATCGACCTGTCAAAAACTTCGCAGACCAAGACACAATAGGCGGCACCGGCTGCGCATGGCTGTCCAGCGTGAACCGGACCAACATGCAGACAGAGACAGAGAGACACTTCTTCGGCCGAGGCCAGTAGCGCCTGCATCGCGGCGCTTCGCACCGCCTGCCTCGTCATGCGGCAGATCGCCTCGCCACACGCGGCCTCGCCTCGCGCATACAAACACAAACCGCAGCTTTGAAATCTAAGCAACGAAACTTAGATCGAAAGTGAATATCCCAAGTTCCCGCACACAAATATATCACATATATCCAATAGAATGTGCCAGAACTCCTCAACAAAGTAGATCGGGATGAAACCCTAGCTCACAAGAATAATATGCAAGAATGTAAATAGCACGCTGTGAGACAAGGATTTTTCCCGTGGTTCACCGTCGCCACAAAGGTCCGGGTTACGTCCCACGTTGTTGAGGTATCCACAAAAGGATTGGGATTCGCCACACAAGCCGTCCCTTCCCTCGTTCTCAAGTCAAGGGAGTGAACCCTTGAGATGAGGGGTGATTTTCTTGATTTTGAGTGAGGTTACAAACCTCCCAAGGCTGCCACACGAAGAGGCAAGCTCAAGGGCGACGCCCTAGCCGTCTAGGAGCAAGCTCCAAGAGGAAAGAACCCTAGGGTTCCGGCCAAACGTGAACCAAATGCTCTTTCAAGGTGGGGAAGTCAGAGATCCGGTCTCCAATCGAAGTTTGCTGCCTTTCTCCCTCAAGATTTGATGGTGGGAATCGAAATCTAGCTTGGGGAGTGGAGGAGCAACAATGGAGGAGAGAGAGAAGAGCTCGGTTCTGCTTCTTCCACGAAATGAACGTTGGGGAAGAAGAGATGACCGTTGGGGAGGGGCCGATGGGTATTTATACCCCGCTCGCCCCAACGGCCGCTTATGCGGCACCGCCTCATTTTAACGCTACGGCAGAATCGCCGCCAGCAGACGCTGCATCGCCACCTACGCTACGCACCGCAAGCTACCGCCGTAACAAAGAAAGTGTAAAACTGAAGTTTTGGATGGTCTGTTTTGGCTTGGAGTGATGTTTTTGGTCGAAATGAGGTTTGAGCATTTAGTTCACATGTAGCCAAGGGTTCTAGGATCCCTCTTAATAGTACGGCATGTCCTAAACTCAAGATTCAAAATATAAATGAATTTAAACCTCCATGAGTCCAAAGTTGTCATCCATTGCACTTGAGAGGTTCCATCAACCCGTACATCATCCTCTATCATGTTTGTCTCATCTCTTAGAGCAAGTAAACCTTGAGCATGTGACTTGAACCATTTCCACAAATATGAGTTCAACTCAATGGCTTCAAGTCACTTCCACCAATGATTTGATCCTTAACACAATATGACTCCTCATAGCATGATTAGTTCCTCGACTAAATGCAAGTACTCTCTTCTTCACCTTAGCCATGGTACCTCGGTCCCAAGCCACCGCTTGCCCTTCACCTTCGCTTAGTACCTCGAAGCCCTTTCCTTGCTATCTTCACCTTATCAAGACATATTCAAGTCACATCACATTAAGCATCCATTGAATAACCATTTCTTCAACACTTTGATCCTTGCTTGATTATCTTGTAGATATGAATGTTGAGACCAATCAAGCTTCTGGTTTGACTCACATAGAGACATACATGGATCAACATCAATATGGTCAAGCCAATTCACGGTTCCTTATATCCTATCATTTTGGCTTGACACTCCAACACTTATTTCAATCTTCTATTCATGGGAAACAAGCCATTATAGAGACCAATCCAATATCATCAACTCTTGTCTCATTTGTCTTTTTGCTAAGTATGCTTGCTTTCACATGATGCTATGATATTCCACAATATATAAGCCATTTCATTGATTTCATTTGCATTGTTGTCTTTTGCTTGAACTAGATTGTTTCCATAATCTTCCAATACAACAATACACAATTTTGGCTTTGCTTCCATACTCTATGGAATACCATCAAGTTTGCTTGTTGAACCTTGAATATACTTGTTACTACACAATCCACAAGTATATGCAATAGACTCGGTTTCCTGTTCAACACTTAGCAAACTTATTAGACCTTTTAATTATGTTGTCATTCAATTCACCAAAACCCACTAAAGGGATAGATGCACTTTCAATCTCCCCTTTTTGGTGATTGATGACAACACAATTAAAGCTTACAAGAGATTGATAAACATTAAGATTTTGAATCCTATGATATAGTGAGCTCCCCTAAATGTGTGCATTGAAGGAATTCAACTTTTGGCCTCAAATGCCAAATGCACATATTTAAGATGAAGTGTGAGAACTCTCCTATATTATAGCATCCGTGAGGTGCAAGGTGTAACATGATGACCGTGATGCTCATGACAGTTCATGCACTCAAAAGATAAACAATCCATCATACAAGGCATGAATGTCACACACTAGCATAAATGGTCCTTAAAGAGCATTAATTTTAAACTATCATCCTTGCACATACCACACAAAATTTTGAAAAATCTTACATGCCTCCTCTTTTACCCCTTTAAAACCACATATCAATCTCACTTTAATATTTCTCCCCTTTGGCATTAATCTCCAAAAAGGATCTCTCCACCAAAAGGAAGAAATATGATGGTAGACAAGTGAGAGCAAGAGTAGAGCAAGGTTTAGCATATAAGATTTCTCTCCTAACTTTTCTACCAAACAAAGTATGCAACACTTTAAGCCAAGATTCTTGAGAAGTTAGTATATTTAGCTCATACCTCACTAAGATGACATTCATCATGAGACAAACTCATGACATCACCACAAGATGTATGAACCAAATATCTAAATAAATCTCTAATCGTCACCACAAGAGCAAACTCATGGTGTGACTGAAAATATTACATACACATGCACACACTAGCATGTAAGGGCCTAGATGCACAAAGGTAGTACAAGATTCCATGGAGTGATATACCTTTGTTCTAAGCCTCACAATCTCCACCAAGAAGATGATTTCAATATTTGAATTTAGTGCTTTGATGGTGCTTTGATGGGACTAGTAATTCTTTCTGCAAGATAACTTCATTTGTGCCCATCTCTCAACATCATCATCTTCAAGGAGATAACCCAAACTTGTGCTTGATCTCAATTGAAAGTCCATTGCTAACTCTTGTTGTCATATTGAGATACTAGATGAAGACATATTCCTTGATATACCAGATTGAAAGATTGTCCATGAATACCAATTGAAATATGATCTTCATATTTTTGACATCACTTGAAAGAGTCTTCATATGGCTTTTCTAAGGTTTGCAATGTTTTGGTTGTCAACAGATAGCTCAGGGGCCATAGAATGAGTATATATACACCCAAAACCAAAACTAGTCATTAGAGTTCAAAAACCAGCTGTCATGACCTGTACAGGTGCGGCACTGCCGCCCTGGTGTGCGGCACTGCCGCAGCTCACACAGACAGCACAGGTCACCTCACCGAAAATGCCATAACTTTTCACTCCAACTCGATTTCAAAGTGATCTTGACTTTCCGAAAGCTTATCTCGAGAGCTATCCATACCAACCAATGGCAATACCAAAGATCAACAAGTTCAAGTGTTCTTCTATTGAAAGTATCTTCACAAGTTGATGCCAATTGGAATAAAAGCTCATATCTCATAGTATCACCTAGATAATGCTCACAAAGACAAGAGATAGCATTAAATTGCACAAGCTAGAGTTTCACAACTAGTGACCCTTTGGATGTGGAAGGCATGATGAGTCACTAATTGTAAAGACCTCATAACATAGACTAAATTCCCCCTTGTTGATAGTGCATACATATATATGTGGGAAGGCAAGAACATATGCATTTTTGGTCAATTAAGTCCAAATAAGGGAATTTAAGCTATATTATGGAGAGTAGCTACTAAAGATATAAGATTGCAATCCAAATAAATATGAGAGATAACTTTACCAATTTGGATTGAATTAAGGTAGCATACCCAAGAGAAACTCATTCTCAACACGAGACTACACAAATCACTAGAAGAAAAGGTTAGTCTCAAAAGACACAAGGCATAGGATGGGCTCCCCTCAATATGTGCATCAAGTACTTGAATTACTTGTGAAATGCACTAGAATCAATTTAAGAGTCTAGAGGAGTTCATCCTATATCTTGGTCAAGGCACAATAAATTTGCAACAATTGAAATTATGCCGAGAGAACATACCACCACCAAGATAGATCGGTCACCACATTGATATGATCATTATGAGTGAGATTTCAAATGATTTGGATATCCATAGTTCTCACTTGATGAAATGTGGTGAATTAGAGCACTCATGATCATCCAAGTTCCATATATTAGATTCCTAGTTCTTCCTTTACCTAAAGCAGCCCACATAGAGAGCAAAAGGTAAAGTTCATGAACTTTGCAAAATGTGAACTAGGAGTTACCACTTGTTGACTTGCAAGATCCTAGGTGATCGGTGGGATGGATCAAGAGCACTTGATGAGCTCTAGAGAGGAGAAATAGCAATGAAAGTCCACTCTTCAATTATTTTCTCCAACTCATCCAAATATTGTTCCACTTGAGGATTGGGGCATTCAACATTTAAACTGGGAGCACTTGGTTTACAAAGATTGAGACCTCCTAGAATAACCGTGAGGCACCTAGAGACTCCACAGAACTACCCATCCTCTTTTTGCACATGTGTTGGACTGCACATCATATACTTGGAGGAAACCAATAGTCACACAAGATTTAGACCAAGCTCCCCTAAATTTGTGCATACAAGAGTACACAAAGTCCACTTGAGCATACTAACAATTTGAGGTCAAGGGAGAGGTTAGCACTATATTCCAACCGGTTTCAAACTCCTTCAAGCCGCTAGCACTCCAATAGCTTCAAATTTTTACTTTTGATCCAACTTGTTGTAGTTACTTGTTGCTGCTTGTATTCTGACCGCAACTTATTTGGACCCTTATGTGATTAGGGGCCTCCCCTACATCCATGCCCCCCATTCTATTAGTGGGGGCGCGCAATCGCCGCTGATTGGGGTGCGGCACGCCAAGCTCACTTGTCCAAATAAGTCAACATGAGTTTTTCACTTTCATAAAAACTCTTTTAGATCAAACTGAAGCTTCATAATTGCGATGAATCTTTCATGACCAGCTAGAGAGCCAACTAAACCTTGTTGATGCAATGCAATTCAATTCCATTGAAACAGTTTTTTTCAGATTCTCGTCATCGTCCGAGGAAACTTCATATCTCTCAGACCACTAGCTCAATATGCATGAAATTTGGTAGAGATGTTCATCTATGAGTCCTCTAACTTCTCTAAAAGTTTCAGCCCATTTGTACTTCATTTGATCAGTCAAAACATTATTCTACCAATATTGCTCAAGACTGAAACTGCACTGTTGAAGCTGACATAAATCAACTCAAAACTGATTTTCTTCCAAATAAATCTTCATGTCAATTGTTCAGCAACAAGTACTATACATGTATATCATGCTCACAAAGTTTTAGGTCAACTCATCAGTGTTTGATCTTTGAAACTCATGCTTGAAGACAGCCAACTCAAAATTCTAAATTTCTGGACAGATTTGATGATTCACTTCATTGCTCTTCTTCTTGTCCAATCTTGAGGTGAATTTGGTTGAGAATACTCACAAGATGTTATATCCATTCAGCCCTCTTATCAAAAGTTGCAATCTTGTGAATTTCTCCAATTTAGCTCATCCAATTTCAACCTCAAACTTGATTTTGCCTAATCTCAGATTTTGATCTCGTTGGCCTCTAGCAAAACTCATCTTTCTTTTAGGTGAAGAGTAACCTTCAAGCTTGTGATATATGCAATTTGATAAGCACAACCTCCTATGAATTTTCTGTGAATAAGCTCAAACACAAGAGGTCATTAGTAACACAAGCACTAGCTTCTCATTTAGTAACCCTTTATATGTGTGGAATGCAAGTAGGTCACTAAATAGAGAAACCTCATAACATGGACTAAATCTCCCTTAAAGGCTCATGCATATTCTTTTGAGTGGAATGGAGATGTGAATATGCATGGTTGGTCATTTAAGTCCAAAGGGCAGATTTAAGCCATATTATGGTGAGTGGCTAACATAGACACATCAACTCCAAGTCAACTAGAGAGAGAACACTTCACATGGTTTTGGATTGATTGCCTTCATATGATAGCACACTCCATTTGAGGAACACATTCTCAAATAGTGAGACTACAAAAATCACTTAGAGAAAAGATTAGTCTCACAACTCTAGTCATAGAGTAAATTCCCTTTTGATAAGTGCTCTAAGTATTTGAATTTCTCACATAGCACTTTATTCATTTAAGAACTTGGGATTTTCGCTCTATGTCTAGGTCATGGCAACAATAGAATAATTAAAAATGAAATATGCATGCCAAGAGATACTCACAACCATGTGTACTATGTAGATGCCCATAATATGAAAATGAGAATTTGGCAATCTACCATATGACAAGATTCCATGAAGTAGAAAGTTCTTGAGTTGTGAGTGATCAATGCCTTTGCTTTACTTGAGCATGATTCTTCATTCTTGGCCTTCTTCAGATTTACTTATATTTCTCAATGTGAAAACCAAGATTCCAAATCCTTCAAACCAACTCATTGTATGTATGAATGAAGAAAAAAACTTTCTTCAACTTGAGATTCTTGATTTGAAGTCCACGGAAGAAGCTCAAGTCATCTATGTTGCTTCATGAAGATGATAAATTCAATTCCAATCACACTTTTCTTTCATGAACAACCAGCAAAGAATATCCTCAAGTGCTTCATTTACCTAAGTGGCTACACAAGACACAAAGGAGTAAAATTTGAACATAACTTGCACTTGAGATTTGGTTGTCACCACCCTTCTTGAAAGTAATTAATGAGACAATATCTTCATCTTCACTTTGCTCATATGAAAGTTGTAGGCTTTGTCCTTGAATTGAAGTGGAATCAGTTGCTGCTGTGTCTTCACAGCGCTGCACGCCGCTCTCAGCGCTGCACCTGCCGCTCTGTAATGTTGCAAAGAGAGGTCCGCAGATGCACTACATCGAGCCGTGGCCGAATTTGGTGCAGCAACAACTTGAGGATCCTCCACTTCATTTGGTGAGATCATCTCAACCATTTAAGCTTCCTTAAGTGTCAACTCTCCACCATTATCAAGATTTGATCAATTCATCAAAATGGATCACTTCAATCGAAAAAATGTACCACTTCAAAGAAAATCGAGGCAATGGAAGAACCATTCATAACTTTTGATTCCCAAATGCTATGAAGGTCAATGAGCACTTGTTGGAAAGCTTATGAGGTCTAGTTTGCAATGCCACCAGTGGTGATCTGTTTGCAAACTCCATTTTGGCTGCAAACCACTTTTGGTACAGACTGATCAGAAATGTCTGCGATGCTGTGTCGAAGGTCAACTTCAAGTGCAAAACTGTATCAATCTACAATATTCCTTGGTACATGCTGCACATGGTATGAAAGCTCATCAAGTTAACTTTCAAACCCAACAAACGGATTGTCATTTGCATTTCCCAAGATGGAGTTATGACCAGATCAATACAGATCGCATGAGGACCAATCAGCAACACAAGGTGGTTCTTCCATACCTACAACATGAATAAGATCTTGCTCTACTAGAGAGCCATTAAAAAAAAGCATCATATGGCAAATGATTCATTTAAACTAAAAGCACTCTAGCCACTCCTAATAATTCACAAACACACAAATATTTATGAACTACTAGAGACTACACAAGTCAAATGGCTAGCTAAGAAGGGTTAGGTACTAGTTACCGAGGTGAATATGAAGTTTGAGATATTTCCATTGATTCATCTTTGGGTCAACCATATAAGAGAATATAATATGAATTGATTGATAGCTTGAGTGAATATTTTCAATTAGCTTGCTCAAGCACCCCGAAGCTTCATATCACCTCCAAGTACCTACAACACTCATCAAGCACAACTTGGTGGCACCCAAACTAAGTTGGGTCCATCAAGGTTAGTCACAAGAGACTTAGGCACCCAAATGGCCTTTGTGCTAGCACGTGGTGAACTAATCACCTCTCTAGCACAAGTGTCATTTTTGGGCATCCTAAGCAAATTTGAATTAATTGACAAGTTGAGCTTAGGAGTGTTACCCATGGGACAATCCTTACTTAAATGTCCCTTTCCTCTACATGAGTAGCAAAGGCGCTCTTGTTCTTGTTAGCCTTCTCTTTTTGCAATTTACTTGCTACCTTGTTGATGAGCCTCTTTCTTGATGATGACAAGCCTTCACTTTTCTTGTTTGGACATGAATTAGTTTCATGTCCTTTCTCCTTGCACCCATAGCACTTCTTGCCTTTTGAAAGTGTGGCTTGGTCATCAACCTTGTTGGAACACATAGAGGCCCTATGTCCCATGTTGCAGTACTTGGCATGAGCCATCTTCTTCTTCTTTTGGATCTTGCTCATGCCCCTCCTTTCTTTCCTCAAGATGCAGTCTTTAACATAGTGACCCTCTTTCTTGCACTTGAAGCAAGTGATGAGAGTCTTTGGTTGTTGTTGCACCTTGATGGTCTTGGAAGCCTTGTTGTCTTGCCTTGGCATCTTTGTCATGAGCTTAGCTTGATCAGGAAACAGATTGGTAGCCTTCCCATTTTTTTTGGGACTTGTGCCTTTTGCACCGGGGCGCTTTAGGGATCCCTTTTCACCGCCTTCACCATGTCTTCACGCATCTTGAGAAGGTTGAACTATACCAATTGAATCACGTCCTTCCTCTCAAACTCTTCACACTTTTAGAGAGTCATTGACCATTTTCTTGTCTTCTTTTGTGTGCCCAAGCTCACCTTTGATTATTTCATTGAGTCTAGCAATCTCTTTTCTCATAGCTTCCATATCAACAAGGTTAGTGGCATAAATATTTAAATCAAGATTAAAGCATCTACCACAACCTTGGCTAGTGGAGGGAGTAGAGATGTCCTTTGCATTAGAGGGCTGTGAGGTGCTCTCCCTAAGATGGCTATATTGCAACTCAATCTCCTTGTGCTTTTCAACTAAGACACAATACTTATCATTGAGTGCAACATTAGCCTTCGTTGTGAGAACATGTTCTCTTTGCTCTTCGGCCAAAGCCTTGTGCAAAGAGTCCACCTCACTTCTCTTTAATGCAAGAGCTTCCTTATTAGCAACATACAACCTTTCAAGCTTGTCAAGTTGTTCATCTCTAGTTGCTAACTCAGCTTGGGTACTCTCTAAATCCGCCATTAGTTGAGAAAGAAAGACTCTAGTTTTAGGATCTAGGTTCTTGATGAGTCTAGCATACTCTTCATCATCACTAGATTCACTATCACTAGAGCTTTCACTAAGATCACTACTAGATATGTCACTAGGGAGGTGGAGGAGGTTTGGCTTTTGATTTTACCTTATCACCTTTTGCCATGAGGCACACATGAGATGTGGCATAGAGAGTTGTGCCTCTAGGTGAGGTGGATTCATCATTTGGCCTCCACCGATCACAAGCCTCTTCTTCCTTCAAAATGTTAGTCTCACAAGAACTAGAGGAAGTAGAAGTACCACATGTAAAAATATTGTTCTCACCAACCATTTCATTACCATCCATTAAGTCATGTGTTGGTGAGGAAGTGGATGTGACATGATCAATTATGCCCTTTGGGAGAATCACTTGAGGCTCATCATGTGTCGGTGAAGTTGAGCACTCCTCAAGTGGTTCCTCCAATGAGAGGTTGCTCTCATCACATTTGGACTTGCCATATCTTTCTTTGAGTGCGGTCCAAATGAGGTGAGCATCATCAAGAGGTTCACCATCTCCAAAAACGATGGCATCTAATACATCTTCACTCAAAGCACTAAATAAAATGTTAGCGACTTGAGCATTGTATTGTAAGCATTTCACTTCCTCTCTAGATAGATATTTTAAATCATCACTAGGAGGTGAAATGCTCACATTTACAATCTGCTCTACATGAGGACCAATGGCCCTAAAAATATCAAGCACAGTAGCAGACCAAGATGCATAGTTTGAGCCATCGAAAAGTAAAAGTTCTAGAGATACCTCCTCACTTGTCGACATCTTTCTCTCAAGGCGGTTAAGCCCGAAATTGAGAGCCTAGCTCCGATACCACTTGTAAGGACCTCGATGTCGCCTAGGAGGCCTAGAGGGGGGGGGTGAATAGGCCTATACCTTAAAAATCGACTGCCAAAACTTCGCAGCATCGTCAAGACACAATAGGGCGCTGCAATCGTTGCTCAAGTCACAGACCGCCACTGAAACCGACCAACAGCATGAGACAGAGACAGAGACACTTTCTTTGCAGCGCAAGACGCGCGCCGCTCGCGCAAGACCGCTAATCAAGGCTGACTGCCGCTCGCCACAGGCACCGCCTCCTGGCGCATAAACACAAACCGCAGCTTTGAAATCTAAGCAACGAAACTTAGATCGAGTGAATATCCCAAGTTCCTCGCACACAAATATATCACATATATCCAATAGAATGTGCCAGAACTCCTCAACAAAGTAGATCGATGAAACCCTAGCTCACAAGAATAATATGCAAGAATGTAAATAGCACGCGTGAGACAAGGATTTTTCTCCCGTGGTTCACCGTCGCCACAAAGGTCGGGTTACGCCCACGTTGTTGAGGTATCCACAAAAGGATTGGGATTCGCCACACAAGCCGCCCTTCCTCGTTCTCAAGTCAAGGGAGTGAACCCTTGAGATGAGGGGTGATTTTCTTGATTTTGAGTGAGGTTACAAACCTCCCAAGGCTGCCACACGAAGAGGCAAGCTCAAGGGCGACGCCTAGCCGCCTAGGAGCAAGCTCCAAGAGGAAAGAACCCTAGGGTTCCGGCCAAACGTGAACCAAATGCTCTTTCAAGTTGGGGAAGTCAGAGATCCGGTCTCCAATCGAAGTTTGTCTGCCTTCTCCCTCAAGATTTGATGGTGGGAATCGAAATCTAGCTTGGGGAGTGGAGGAGCAACAATGGAGGAGAGAGAGAAGAGCTCGGGTTCTCGCTTCTTCCACGAAATGAACGTTGGGGAAGAAGAGATGACCGTTGGGGAGGGGCCGGATGGGTATTTATACCGCTCGCCCCAACGGTCCGCTTGTGCGGCACTGCCTCACTTTAACGCGCTGCACTGCGTCCGCTGCACTTTTCACCTACGCTGCACCGCGCCGCCGCTAACGAAGAAAGTGTAAAACGAGTTTTGGATGGTCGCTTTGGCTTGGAGTGATGTTTTTGGTCGAAATGGAGGTTTGAGCATTTAGTTCACATGTAGCCAAGGGTTCTAGGATCCCTCTTAATAGTACGGCATGTCCTAAACTCAAGATTCAAAATATAAATGAATTTAAACCTCCATGAGTCCAGGTTGTCATCCATTGCACTTGAGAGGTTCCATCAACCTCGTACATCATCCTCTATCATGTTTGTCTCATCTCTTAGAGCAAGTAAACCTTGAGCATGTGACTTGAACCATTTCCACAAATATGAGTTCAACTCAATGGCTTCAAGTCACTTCCACCAATGATTTGATCCTTAACACAATATGACTCCTCATAGCATGATTAGTTCCTCGACTAAATGCAAGTACTCTCTTCTTCACCTTAGCCATGGTACCTCTGGTCCCCAAGCCACCGCTTGCCCTTCACCTTCGCTTAGTACCTCAAGCCCTTTCCTTGCTATCTTCACCTTATCAAGGCATATTCAAGTCACATCACATTAAGCATCCATTGAATAACCATTTCTTCAACACTTTGATCCTTGCTTGATTATCTTGTAGATATGAATGTTGAGACCAATCAAGCTTCTTAGGTTTGACTCACATAGAGACATACATGGATCAACATCAATATGGTCAAGCCAATTCACGGTTCCTTATATCCTATCATTTTGGCTTGACACTCCAACACTTATTTCAATCTTCTATTCATGGGAAACAAGCCATTATAGAGACCAATCCAATATCATCAACTCTTGTCTCATTTGTCTTTTGCTAAGTATGCTTGCTTTCACATGATGCTATGATATTCCACAATATATAAGCCATTTCATTGATTTCATTTGCATTGTTGTCTTTTGCTTGAACTAGATTGTTTCCATAATCTTCCAATACAACAATACACAATTTTGGCTTTGCTTCCATACTCTATGGAATACCATCAAGTTTGCTTGTTGAACCTTGAATATACTTGTTACTACACAATCCACAAGTATATGCAATAGACTTCGGTTTCTGTTCAACACTTAGCAAACTTATTAGACCTTTAATTATGTTGTCATTCAATTCACCAAAACCCACTAAAGGGATAGATGCACTTTCAATCTCCCCCTTTTTGGTGATTGATGACAACACAATTAAAGCTTACAAGAGATTGATAAACATTAAGATTTTGAATCCTATGATATAGTGAGCTCCCCTAAATGTGTGCATTGAAGGAATTCAACTTTTGGCCTCAAATGCCAAATGCACATATTTAAGATGAAGTGTGAGAACTCTCCTATATTATAGCATCCGTGAGGTGCAAGGTGTAACATGATGACCGTGATGCTCATGACAGTTCATGCACTCAAAAGATAAACAATCCATCATACAAGGCATGAATGTCACACACTAGCATAAATGGTCCTTAAAGAGCATTAATTTTAAACTATCATCCTTGCACATACCACACAAAATTTTGAAAAATCTTACATGCCTCCTCTTTACCCCTTTAAAACCACATATCAATCTCACTTTAATATTTCTCCCCTTTGGCATTAATCTCCAAAAAAGGATCTCTCCACCAAAAGGAAGAAATATGATGGTAGACAAGTGAGAGCAAGAGTAGAGCAAGGTTTAGCATATAAGATTTCTCTCCTAACTTTTCTACCAAACAAAGTATGCAACACTTTAAGCCAAGATTCTTGAGAAGTTAGTATATTTAGCTCATACCTCACTAAGATGACATTCATCATGAGACAAACTCATGACATCACCACAAGATGTATGAACCAAATATCTAAATAAATCTCTAATCGTCACCACAAGAGCAAACTCATGGTGTGATTTGAAAATATTACATACACATGCACACACTAGCATGTAAGGGCCTAGATGCACAAAGGTAGTACAAGATTCCATGGAGTGATATACCTTTGTTCTAAGCCTCACAATCTCCACCAAGAAGATGATTTCAATATTTGAATTTAGTGCTTTGATGGTGCTTTGATGGGACTAGTAATTCTTTACGCAAGATAACTTCATTTGTGCCCATCTCTCAACATCATCATCTTCAAGGAGATAACCCAAACTTGTGCTTGATCTCAATTGAAAGTCCATTGCTAACTCTTGTTGTCATATTGAGATACTAGATGAAGACATATTCCTTGATATACCAGATTGAAAGATTGTCCATGAATACCAATTGAAATATGATCTTCATATTTTTGACATCACTTGAAAGAGTCTTCATATGGCTTTTCGGAAGGTTTGCAATGTTTTGGTTGTCAACATAGCTCAGGGGCCATAGAATGAGTATATATACACCCAAAACCAAAACTAGTCATTAGAGTTCAAAAACCAGCTGTCATGACATGCAGTGCGGCCTTTGCCGCCACGGTGTCTTGGCACGCTTGCCATGAGCTCACACCAGACAAACGCAGTCACCTCACCTAAAATGCCATAACTTTTCACTCAGAACTCGATTTCAGTGATCTTGGACTTTCCGGAAAGCTTATCTCGAGAGCTATCCATACCAACCAATGGCAATACCAAAGATCAACAAGTTCAAGTGTTCTTCTATTGAAAGTATCTTCACAAGTTGATGCCAATTGGAATAAAAGCTCATATCTCATAGTATCACCTAGATAATGCTCACAAAGACAAGAGATAGCATTAAATTGCACAAGCTAGAGTTTCACAACTAGTGACCCTTTGGATGTGGAAGGCATGATGAGTCACTAATTGCAAGACCTCATAACATAGACTAAATTCCCCTTGTTGATAGTGCATACATATATATGTGGAAGGCAAGAACATATTCAATTGATCCTTAACACAATATGACTCCTCATAGCATGATTAGTTCCTCGACTAAATGCAAGTACTCTCTTCTTCACCTTAGCCATGGTACCTCGGTCCCAAGCCACCGCTTGCCCTTCACCTTCGCTAGTACCTCGAAGCCCTTTCCTTGCTATCTTCACCTTATCAAGGCATATTCAAGTCACATCACATTAAGCATCCATTGAATAACCATTTCTTCAACACTTTGATCCTTGCTTGATTATCTTGTAGATATGAATGTTGAGACCAATCAAGCTTCGGTTTGACTCACATAGAGACATACATGGATCAACATCAATATGGTCAAGCCAATTCACGGTTCCTTATATCCTATCATTTTGGCTTGACACTCCAACACTTATTTCAATCTTCTATTCATGGGAAACAAGCCATTATAGAGACCAATCCAATATCATCAACTCTTGTCTCATTTGTCTTTTTGCTAAGTATGCTTGCTTTCACATGATGCTATGATATTCCACAATATATAAGCCATTTCATTGATTTCATTTGCATTGTTGTCTTTTGCTTGAACTAGATTGTTTCCATAATCTTCCAATACAACAATACACAATTTTTGGCTTTGCTTCCATACTCTATGGAATACCATCAAGTTTGCTTGTTGAACCTTGAATATACTTGTTACTACACAATCCACAAGTATATGCAATAGACTCGGTTTCTGTTCAACACTTAGCAAACTTATTAGACCTTTAATTATGTTGTCATTCAATTCACCAAAACCCACTAAAGGGATAGATGCACTTTCACTAGGCATACAATATACCTTGACCTAACGGGGTGTGAGATCAAGCCGCCCATCCTCGACGTGTGGTCATGCGTGATATCTCACTAGGTAGATGGTCTATGAACCGGTCCTTAGGGAGGTGAGCATCTCTCCTCCGCGGATTCATCCCCGATTGTGACTAGTCTACCTCCATATAGACTATCACCACTCACCTTTTGTTGGATGGTTCGCATTATTAATTAGGTTACATTGATCTCACTTAATCATATTATAGCATCATGCATCATATCATACACATAGCAAGATAAACCATGATCATCATCTTATAAAAGTAGGTTGATTAATTAGGTCAACATTATTAGGGGGAGGGGGTAAGGACTTGCCTTGGTTGTATCTCGTCGTTGGGCTCCGCGATGACAATCGGGGTTGCAATTCCTCCGATAAAGGTCTTCGTTGGCGGCCACCACTTTCCCACTCGGGCGACTTGAACGACGGCGAAGAACCCCAACCCTGGCTGCGGCGGGACTTCCCATTGGGAAGAACTCCGGCCAAGGGGCCGGAGGAGAGGGATTAGCGAACCGGCGGAGCACCTTGTGTTCGGCTCCCAGCGGAGCTTGTGGTGCCTCTGCGAGGTCGAGAGGGAGCACCCAGCGGGCTTTTATAGCCTCGCCGCGGGGTGGGCGTCCCGGCGGCCTTCCCGGATCTTTTCCTACAGAAAGTTGCGCGCGGCGTGTCCTTGCGGCCATGCGTTACTCGGGTCGCCGTCCCTCGTGGCTAGCTGGCCGTGCGGCCGCATCGGGTACTGGGCGTGGCCGGCCGCCGTGTGGTCACATCAAGGTGACCGGGCGGATGTGCGAGACCGGGCGCCCCACGCCGACTTGATGGCGGTCGTGATAGCCTCGGGCGTCGCGGCGTTTCGCGGCAAGACACTGCTGCGACGATCGTAGGCGAGGTCGCGCTACCATGGCGTGCCGCCTGGCCTCCCCACTGTCCGGTTCAAGGCGCGACGGCTCGGAACGAGGCGGGCATGGTTGGCGCGCGGCGCTGGCGGCATTCAAGATGAGGAGGAATGAGCCGCCCTCGCCTCGTGCCGTGAGTCCGTGGCGCGCGCTTCGCCCCTCGCCTTGGTCTCGGCACCGCCGAGGTGGCATGGCGGGAAGCGCTGCGTGGCGGGCCGACAGGGCCCTGTCGTGTTCGGGGTGCGGGGAAGGAGGCGGAAGGGCGACGGGCTTTCCCGCCGCGCGTGAAACAGGGGGGGAAAAAGGTGGGCCGCGGCCGTGTGCGTGGGCTCATTTCCCGGGCCGCCCGTTCGGTGGGAAAGAAAGGAGAGGAGGGAAAGGTCGGGCGGGCCGGCTGCTCACTCTCCCTTCTATTCTTTTCTATTTTTCTTCTCCTTTCCTTTCTTTTCTTATTTCTCCTCTTTCTATTATTTCCCAAATTGGTTGCCAACTCCTTTTTGGGTCTCAAAATAAAATATTTTATGCACTCGAAAATTCAAGGAGGTAGAATTGTAATATTCTAGCCCTCGAAATTTTCAATTTAAGTCATAAAATATTGTTAAAGCGAAAAAATTAAATTGAGGTTTTTGAAAAGTTCGAATTTTTTTTGCGAATTTTAAAATAGCCAAAATTTAGGGTGTTACAAACCTACCCCCTTAAGAGAATCTCGTCCCCGAGATTCCCGCCGTTATTCGGACACCGGGGTTGTGCGTGTGTTGGACATTACTCTAGTGCACGAATTTCGATAGGGCCGGCTAATAACGCCGAACTAAGCGATCGACTATGAACGATGCAAGGTGTCGGAATCAATAACATGGGTGCGGGGTAGTTTACTAGAAACTCACCATAGATAGCGTCTGGCGCCGCTCGCATGTCCTCTCGTGTGGACTTGATTCGCACGGCCTTGGCCATAGCTTTGGGCATTTCTCGGTGCGCCCGAGTTCCGAGAGGTGTTGCGTACTACCCGTAGGCGGCGCCCCTGTTGCTTGCAACCGATGAGGCAGGGGCACTTTTGGGGTATATAATGGGGCAATTCGCAATCGCGGTGGCGGTTCTCGGCATCCATAGCGCACCGGTTCTCCTAGGAAACCTCCCTTTCGGACTCTTTGTTGTTGCCGGGATCAATTCTCGACGTTCTTTACGTAGTTGTTGTTGGTGTTGTTTTTCGCACTTTGAACTGCGTGCACTTGGGTCGAAATCTTGATGGTGTACTTGTTGTAGGAGTGGGTCTTTTGCATCTTCCCCGGGTAGCGTCCCTTCCGGTACTATGGCCTTGCGTTTCCTCTCGTTCGGTCCTCATCTTTTCTTCTTCTATTATGATGGCCTTGTTCATCATGGTGTTGAAAAACGGTGTATTCGCGTGGCCCGCTATTTGTTCGCGTAAGGCGTCATTAAGTCCTCTAGCAAAGCATTCCATCTTCTTTTCTCCTTATCCACTTCACTTGGCGCCAGCGCGCAAGCTTCATGAATTTACTGGATGTACTTGTGGGGCCGATCATGGCGCCCTCGTTGGATGTTCGCGAAATTCCTCCGCTTTTACTACGTATGATCCCTCGGGGAATGTGGTAGCGGCGGAATTCTTCTATAAACTCTTCCCAAGTAATGGCTCCTGGATTCTCCCGAAGCCGGTAGTTGTCCCACCATTCACTTGCGGCTCCAAAGAAGTTGATGGGTGGTTAGTATGACTCTTTACTTTGGGGTTGCTCCAACCGCATCTAACTTCTTGGTGATGAGGCGTATCCGGTGAGTCTGCATGGACAAAGGGTCGTCCCCAACGTCTTCGAAGGTGGGTGGGCGCAATCTCATAAATGCTCCTAATCTTCCATTCTCGGGGTCTCTTCTTACGGCAAGTCTCTCCAATAATCGTAATGCATCGGGTCCATCACTTCGCTAAATTGGGTAATGGTGGTGGTGGTGCTTCTTCATTTCTTCTAGGCCGTTCACTTCATTTTCATCTTCATTGCCCCGGTTGCGTCTAGGTTGTGCCGCCCCTCTTGCTGTTCCTCTGAGGTACGACTTCCTCCTCATGGCGGTCCATAGCTGCGGCTCTCTCGCGTAAACTCACGGATCCTCGCTAGACCGTCTTTCCATCAAATTGCTTTGTGGTAGCAATAAGTGTAAGATGGCGTTCATGGATCGAAAGAAAAGGCAAATAGCAATAAAATCCAATAAAGGCCAATAGGTTAAGAAACACGAAACTTTCAACACATCTCAATAGTCTTTACACATGACACGAGAGTGCATCATACATAACAACTATTAAGACGTCGCGAAAACATGCGAACACTATTGACATTGACACGATGCTACGCTAAGTCTGCCGTGACAATGACTGCTTGCTACAGCTTTATTTATTTATTTTACACACTGTAGCTATGGGAAGTTCCATAGTCTCCTAGCGCCGGGGTGCTAGCACTTAGTATCCTTGTCTTGGATATTTTGTTGGTCCTTTTTCTCGCCGACAGTTGCCTATGACTCGACTCCTTGGTCTCAATTGACTTGGCCGGTCATAGATTCCGCTGGTACATTTCCATTTGGATCGTAGAAAGGTCGGTGGGGATCATAAGTTGGCACTATATGAGTGGCATTTGTGGCAATCCGTCTTCGGTGTTGGTTCTTCTTCCTTGAGGTGTCCTTCCTGGTCCGTCTCTTCTTGTGTATCTGCAGTTGGACTCTGTTAAGCTCCCGCCGCCAACGCTCTAACTCCTTCTTCAACTTGTGCGGATCTCTTGCCATCTGCTGCGCCTTCCTAGCTTTTAAATGCGCCGTCTTGCTTCTCGTGGTATTGGCGTATCCATGCTCGTATCTCGTTTTGTTGGTCTTCGCACAAGGTGTCCGTGTGGTGTAGGTATCTAATAGTAAATACCTTGATGTACCACGCACTTTTGGGTCGATCTTGAATAGCTCGCGTACTTTGTTGCGCCAAGTTGGTGTGGTTTGATCTGGTCTTTGGAAGATACTTGGCTGGTGTGTTCTCCACTTCTTCTTCAAAAATGCCACAATAATGCGCTAGTGCGGTGCGTGCCACCTTTTGTGTAGTATCCCACGCCTTCTACCAACCATGGTGTACCGACGCGTGCATGTACCGCAATCGGTCGGGATGTTTGTTTACGTGCATTCGCACTTTACACTTTTGCACTCCCGCATCATTGTACTCCATAATGTAGTACATGGGAGGCTCGGTGCCTGGGGCCGGTCGGAGTGTCTCCCATAAGAGACGGGGAAAACCTTCCTCGGTAAAGCGGAGTTTGATTGCTCCCAATTTCCCCGAGTGGGACCTTCCATGGTCGCAAAACACTTTCGTAAGTTTGGATTACTTTTTATACGAAAGTTCAAGAGCAATTTGGGTGTGTGTTTATCTTCTGGTTGTGTATCCGACCTAGGGTTTCATCCTACGGTCAAGCTCGGCTCGATACCACTGCATCACGCCCCACTTTTAATGGGTCGTTAATTTCACGTATTAGTGCCGGGATCAAGCGCCATACGTTTTTTTGAAGACAAGAGTGGACACAGATTTATTTATAAAAAGTGCCGAAGCTTTTATTGATAGGATAAATAAGGTCTTACATAAGTGACTCGAGGGTCACCGCTTAGAGGTTACACAACGGTGGATAACCTAAGCCATCTTTCGTGGCTATTTATTTATTTATCGAGTTTGCTACAGGTAGCATAGTGGCTCCTATAATGTCACACCCACAAGCATCTTGAGCGTAGTCGAAACCCTAGTGTCAACATCCCGGTCCTAGAAACTCCAAAGGCGTAAACGCCTAATCATCCCGCATTGCCTTATCGTGGTCATCGTGGCGAAGTCCCCATCCGGGCCTAACTCGGGAAAAATTATCAACGGGTGAGTACAAAAGTACTCGGCAAGTCCACACCGGGGGTTGGTGGTTATTAGGGGTTTGGGCCCCAGCGAGGCTCTAAAAAGCTAGCTGGCTAGTTCCCGATTAGCTTAGATAAGATTATCATCAACAACAAGCACAAACGGTTAGTCAACATTAGTATGAAAATCTAATCATAGATGATCCGGCCTAGCATTTGCCCATTCCAAGGGCGTGGCTATTCGAATAGATTTAAATAAAACTCGCATAGGTTGTACAATTTCCCACACGATGGTTCGGTTCCTCCCATGATCGGTGGTTAGAAAAGATCCAACGAGAACTTCGTACCAGCTTGGATGCCTCCTAGGTTTGGTATATCTTCTACCAAAGGTTTCTCGGGGTTGGGAATGGGAAGATCACTCGGCATCCCATAGCACTCGGCATTTCGGATGATCACTCAAAGACCCGCTAACTTATAAATTCAGATACGATAACATTGCGCCAAAGGTTTTTAAGTGGAAGACCACTTTTCGAAACCACGCCAACCGGACCATGGGGCCACTCTCCCCATGTTCGCTCCCGATAGCCCTTTCCTACCACCACCGCCTCCTAGGCATACAATATACCTTGACCTAACGGGGTGTGAGATCAAGCCGCCCCATCCTGACGTGTGGCTGTACGTGATATCTCACTAGGTAGATGGTCTATGAACCGGTCCTTAGGGAGGTGAGCATCTCTCCGCGGGATTCATCCCCGATTGTGACTAGTCTACCTCCATATAGACTATCACCACTCACCTTTTTGTTGGATGGTTCGCATTATTAATTAGGTTACATTGATCTCACTTAATCATATTATAGCATCATGCATCATATCATACACATAGCAAAGATAAACCATGATCATCATCTTATAAAAGTAGGTTGATTAATTAGGTCAACATTATTAGGGGGAGGGGTAAGGACTTGCCTTGGTTGTATACGTCGTTAGGCTCAGCGATGTAATCGGGTTGCAATTCTCGATAAAGGTCTTCGTTGGCGAGCGACCAATTTCGACTCAGGGCGACTTGAACGACGGCGAAGCGGCAACCCTAGCCGCGGGCGGCGGACTTCCCAGATGGGGAAGAACTTCGGCCCGTGGGCCCCGATAGGGAGAGGGGATTGGCGGGCCGGCGCGGAGCACCTTGTGTTCGCTCCCGCCGCTTGTGTGTGGTGCCTTCGGCGAGGTCGGGTGAGCACCCGGCGGGCTATTTTATAGCCTCGCCGCGGTGGGCGGCTGCCTTCCCCCGATCTTTTCCGGGCAGAGTTGCAGTAGCGTGTCGTGTCCCCTCCATCGCTTACTTTCGGCCGTCGCCCCCGTAAGGCTAGCCGGCCGCAAGGCGGTCGCACCGGGTACGACCTCGGCCCGGCGGCGATTGTGGTCACATCAAGGTGACCGTGACGGCTAAGCGGGGACCGCGCCTCCACAGCTCGGCTGATGGCGGCCAGGCCGTGGATAGCCCGGGCGGTCGGCGTTTCTTCCACATGTGGGCGGCACGCTGCCAGCGGCTCGTGGGCGGGTCTCGCCACCATGGCCGTCGCAGCTGGCCTCCCTTGTCCGTCTTGCCATGACGGGCCGCTCACGGGCGGGCATGGTTGGCCGCGTGCGCTTGGCGGCATTCAAGATGAGGAGGAATGAGCTGGCCCCCGTCCGCGGCCGTGAGTCCGTGGCGTCGCCGCTTTGCCCCCTGTTCCTTGGTCTCCTGCACCGCCGCCGGTGGCATGGCGGAAGCGGCGTGGCCGCCGGCATCGTGGCCCTGGGTCGGGGGCGGGGAAGGAGGCGGAGGCGACGGACGGGTCCCGCGCTGGCGTGAAATGCAGGGAGGGAGGGAAAAGGTGGGCCGCGGCCGTGTCGTGGGCTCATTTCCCCGGGCCGGCCCGTTCGGTGGGAAAGAAAGGAGAGAGGAGGGAAAGGTCGGGCTGGGCCGGCTGCTCACTCTCCCTTCTATTCTTTTCTATTTTCTTCTCCTTTCCTTTCTTTTTCTTATTTCTCCTCTTTTCTATTATTTCCCAAATTGGTTGCCAACTCCTTTTGGGTCTCAAAATAAAATATTTTATGCACTCGAAAATTCAAGGAGGTAGAATTGTAATATTCTAGCCCTCGAAATTTTCAATTTAAGTCATAAAATATTGTTAAAGCGAAAAATTAAATTGAGGTTTTGAAAAGTTCGAATTTTTTTGCGAATTTTAAAATAGCCAAAATTCGGGTGTTACACTTTACACTGCCTCACTCGCGACCGTATGAGAATATCATCTTGCATACCTTTCTTGTGACGTAAGCAAACCATCACGTAGTTTCTTAACTTCTATTCCCGAGAAAATAATGAAGATCTCCCAAACCATTGAGAGCAAAGTCCTTCGCAAGTCCACAAGCAAGGCCCGAGTAGCTGCAAGAGATGGACTCATCCGCTTTTTGACTTTATACACCCATTTGCCGCCAATTATGTTTTGCCTTTGGGACGTGGAACAAGGTGCCGTCTTGTTATGAATCAATTCATCATATTCATCTTGCATAATCGACCACCAATGAGGGCTTTGGAGAGCTACGTCAAGAGTATAGGGTTCTTCAGGAGCAGGACAAGCATGCAAACACCACCGAACCGTACCATATGTGTATTGTTTCGGCTTGCTAATCCCATTTTGAAGGCATGTAGTCGGCCGTGAAGGAGAAACACCACCAGAGACGTTGAGGCCACAGGAGACCCCACACTGTCAGGAGGCGTACCGGATCCAGGAGCACCCGCACCTGATCCAGATTCGAGTGGTAGGAGTGCACCGCCCACGACCGGATCGTGTGTGGCGGCATGAAGCGAAGACGTCGTCGAATCTTGAGCACCAGCCGTAGAAGATCCCGCACCGGGGGGACAGGATCGGAGATCCGCTTGGGAATCCACCGCCAGGGGACAGCAGCACAGATCCCGGTTCAGTATCCGGGTTGGATCGCCCGTCGCCTGCAGAGAGATCAACATCGTGTTTGCCGCCAGTGTCCCCCCGACGGGTGCACATGAAATATGGCGACGCCGCACCATTATCGCCACCATTTTAAGCCCTAGAACCGGTTTTCGACACCACAGCCTGCACCATATCAACATCACTTGCCGGAGGGCTATTAGTAGAAGGAGAAAATGCATGCTGGTCGTGTACTATTGCATCTCCAAAGCTGGGATTACAAAGATTTTCCGGTAGAAGCAAGATCTCGGCACGTAGACGAGAACCTTGCATTAGGACGTAGAGTAGCAAAAAGGAAACACGTGCTCATCGAAAACAACATCACGGGATATATAGACACACCCATCTGAGGGATCCAAGCACTTGAACCCCTTATGTAGATTGCTATACCCAACAAACACACACCTTTTGAGCGAAATTGGAGCTTTATTATTATAAGGGCTAGTTAGGCCACACCGCACATCCAAACGCGTGTGGAGAAAAGTATAATCGGGGGCTTTTGCCTTGTAAATGTCCTAGAGGAGTGTCATAATTGATCACCTTAGAAGGAAGACGATTGATGATGAACACGCAGCGGAGGAAAGTCTCATCCCAAAATTTAAGAGGCATGCATCGGTGAGCTAGAAGGGATAATCCGACTTCAACTATGTGTCCGTGTTTTCGCTTCACGATCCGTTTACGTTGGTGTGCATATGGGCAAGAAACTTGGTGTTGGATGCCGGTCACGATTAAAGATGAATGGAGGCTTTGATATTCGCCGCCCGATCGTTTGCATAGCACGGATCTTTTTATTATACCGGCGCTCAACTAGTCAAATAAAAAATTATGGAAGCATTGGAAGACTTAAATTTAAAACGCAACAAATAGATCCATGTAAATTTTGAGTAGTCATATATAAAACCGACATAATATTGATAATGGCCAATGGACTTTGGGGCGGGACCCCACACATCTAAGTAGACAAGATCCAAAGGACCAGCAGACACACTAGACGACTTGGGATAGGGTAATTGATGATGTTTACCTTGCTGGCACGCATCACACACATGACTCTTTTCGACATCTTTAACAAAGGAAATTTTGTGGCGACTGAGGACTTGCTGCACAATAGATGATGAAGCATGCCCTAACCTATGATGCTACACTGACTCGGGTGCCTTAGCAGCGACTAGAACTTCTTTATTCTTGTGGGAGAAGGGCTTGAGTGGGTATAGGCCACCTTCACATCTACCCCCGAGGAGCGTTCTCCTCGTCTCCAGGTCCTTAATAGAAAAAGAATTAGGATAGAATTCAACAAGAGCATTCTTGTCTCGAGTGAGACGATTAACAGAAACAAGATTTTTTGAAGCAATAGGAACATGAAGGATATTGCGAAGATGAATTGTATCAGATGGAGATTGCAAAGTACAATGACCAACATGTGAAATCTCCATACCTGACCGTTGGCGGGCGTTCACATGATCCCCATCGTGGTACTTCTCCGGGCTGGTGAGTCTCTCCAGCTCACGGATGTGATCCGTGGAACCACTGTCCATATAACAGTTGGTGTCCACCGCATACGACGTCTGAGCCGAGGCAACGGACTTCTGTGGTGGCCCGGTGACGGATGAGTCGTACCTCTTCAAGCACTTGTTTGCGGTGTGCCCCTCCTTGGCGCTTTTACGGACATATGACCCCATGCATAAAATTGGGGCCTCTTGGGCGAGCACCATCTCGGCCACCCTTGCCACGCCAAAACCGCCGCGGCCTCCATCATTGCGCCCTCCACGGGTGAGAATCCCCCCGCGCCTCCCTTTGGCGCGATGCCGTTGGCGGGCGATTGATGCCCACCGACACCCGGTTTGCGGCTCCATCCGGCTGCTCAAAAACTTGTCACCGCGTGTAGAGCTCACCCACCGATATGGGCTCCACCACGGCGGTGACAGCTGACACCACCGGATTGAAATCGGCGTCCAACCCGGTGAGGATGTAGGAGACCGATTCTTCATCTTCAAGTCTCCATCCAGCAGAAGCCAAATCATCTGCCAAAGCCCGCATCTTGGTGAAATATTCACTCATGGTAGATGTACCTTTCGACGCCAGAGCAAAGCGCCATCGGTGTCTTGAGGCATGCGACATCGTTGGCGAAGATACCTTCGATGGCCGCCCAAGCCGTAGCCGCCGTGACCTTGGTCGAGACTTGGACGAGTATATCACGCCCAAGATTTGAGAGGAGATAGCTTAGGACCGTCTGGTCCTTGGCTATCCATCTTGCAAACTCCGGGTTGTCCACCGGTGGGTCATCTGCATTGGCATCAGATTTGGGAGGCAGATGAGCATCTGGTGCTTTTGTCGCCGGATCAAGGAAGGAGCGAGTTGTGCTCCCTTCAAAGCGCAGAGCACCTGGGCCTTCCGGAGGACGTGGTTGCTGCGAGTCAACTAAGCTTGGTGGAAGGATCGGAAGATGCCCAACGGTTGCAGCAGAAGCATCGGAGGACGAAGAAGCGAATGCCATGGATCTCCGTTAGGAAGAAGGCTCGTGATACCATGAAAGAATTTAGGGTTAACGAGTTGCTTTCTCCTATGCACTCGGTTCCATGTTATATAGGCTCAGGAAGAGCCCCTGGCGGTGGCGTTACAACTGAAGATTACAACAACTTGCTTGTAGTACAAGACAGCATCTAGCATCTATCCATGCATCCAGCATCTACCTATGCTTGCGCTATACTCCTAGAGTTACAAGTCATTACGATACATCATATCGTTTAACAATCACCACTCATTTCTTTTTCTTAGATGAAGTATTTTATTAAAATCAGCTGTTACATCAAGTTGATACAACTAAATTGAGATCACTTTGAATATCTATGATTCCCACGGCCTACGAAAAATCTGTGTAATTTAATCTGGGTTGCGAAGATTTTTTTCATTGCATTATATGGAGCTACTTTTTATTGTAGGATTTACAACATGAAATCGTGGCATATTTATTTGGATTCTGGGGCTGGTGACTATTTTTTAGACTTGAAGGCTATTGAAGTTAACCAAACTCTGAAGTCTGTCTAGTGCTGACTGTTGAGTATGTTGTAACTTGTATACAATCGACTTCTTTCTTATTTTTGAAACAGTCCGGTAATTCCGGCCTGGATATCATTAAGTGTAAGCAATTGACCCGGTTTATAAGGAAAACCGGGCCCAAAAACCTCGTGATACAACGAGAGAGAACAACGACCCAAAGGAAAACAAGACGGAGCACTCGAGGCCGGAAGGTCATCGTTGCCCGGCACAAGCAAAACGCATAGCGTAGCTCCGACTTCCGACCATGGCCTCTCACACAAACCCGGCCAAGGCAGAAAAAACCACAGCGACGCCTTGGGGAAGGTTCACGGCGCGCGATCTTGCCCGTCCCGTCGCTTCGTCAAAAGCGGGCGGGCTCTCCTGCGTGGAAACTAGAGAAATGAGCGCCCCCAACGGGGTAGAACAGGCGCCCACAGGGCGTCGCCGTCGCCGGCTTTCGCCCAACATAACCCGGCTTCCGTCGTCGGCCCGATTCGGATCCGGCAATAGAACATCGTCTTCGTTGCCGATCGCCCCTTGAAGCCTCACCCGAGGGCGTCGGTAGCCGGGCCGCACATCGCAGCCGCGAAGCTGCGCCAGCCACCCCACTAGCAAGGCGACATACCGAAAAGAGCGACCTTTCGCCCGCCCGCTCACGCATCCACTGCGCGTGTGCCGACACCGATGCCTTCGTCTTGACCGTCGCCAGCGGGCCGGCGGCAGATGCGGTCGAGGCCTTCGGGGGGCGGTAAAGAAGGGACCGTCCCCCAACGCCCGCACGAGCCCCACCCTCCGACGCACGCGAATCCACCGCCCGACCACCGAGCACGAAGAAGACGGGACCGGGTCCGTCAAGAAGAAGGCCGGATGAGACATCGTCGCTCATCCGAGCGTTGGCTCCCCGGCCCAAAGGGGCCGGAGCGAGCCGCAAACACGGGCCGCGAGATCCGGCCGCCCGAGCACCGGATCCACCGCCCAAAGGCTCATGTCGGGCTCGGTGTGAGGGCGTCGGCCGTAGAGGGTCGCCATCGCCGCCTCCACGCCCGCCCACGGCCATGTCCGAGCCCCACCGCCGGCCCCGCTCCCGAGGCTGCCGGATCCGGTCTCCCGGGCACCGGGATCCAGCCGCCCGTGGCCGAGAAAGGGAGGGGGGAGGGGGAGGGAGGGGAGGGGCGACGAGGTCGGGAAGCTTCGCCGCCGCCGCCCGTCCCCCGCTCGGCCGGGCGCCGCGTAGACAGCCCGAGCGGCCTCGTCGGAGTCCCTCGCGGCTCGAGACGAGGGCAGCGCCCGCACCGTCTCAGCGCGACTCGCGCCGCCACACCACCTGCGAGGAAGGGCAGAGCCACGCCGCCGCCATCCGAGCCGGGTCACGCTGCCATGCCGGCGGCCAAACTCCGGCGGCGGCGCGGGAGGAGGTGGTTGGAGGTGGCGGCGCGGGCGGTGGCTAGGGTTGCCGCCTCGGGTCGCCCGCGAGGAGGCGACGCTGGGGGCCCTGTGTTCCCGGCTCTGGAGAAAGTCATATATATACAAATTATACAATGGC
>JADLZK010012305.1:0-137420 GCA_015847255.1 Hyparrhenia diplandra | reverse complement strand
TGTTCATTAAAATGTACTCTCTGTTTTAAATTATAAGTTATTTTGATTTTTTTTTATTCATCTTTTTTTTGCGATGTATCTACACATATTGTTATATCTAAATGCATGATAAAACAAATCTACCAAAAAAGTCAAAGTGACTTTTTTACCTTTTTTCATTCATTATCTAAATGTATAATAAAATAGATGTACCAAAATAGTTAAAGTGACTTGTAATTTTGAACGGAGTATTATTTTTGTCGCTTTTGCAATTTCTTTTAAAAACACGCGACCAGAGGAACAACCCACTCATGCTTCGTTAGGAGGAAAGTCACAACTTTAAGCCTGCGTAAAAACCATGCCAGAGCTTCTTAGGGCCTCAATAATGTTGCATCATCATTTATTCGTGAACTTTGCTGTTTCAGGGGCATGTAGACAAATGAGTTATGAGCTATCAGAATGAAATTGCTTCCTATTATGATTTCTTTTTTATCAATAGTTGTGAACATGCAATGACCTTGTCATATATGTGGTTGGCAATGACCTGATGCCTTAGTAGTGAGTTTATGTTGTTGTTGTGGCTAATGGGATTCAGACTGTGGAAGTGGGTTACAATGCATGAATAGACTTTGAGAATGCCTGACAAGGAATGTCGAATACAGATGTAGCGCTCTAGTCGTCACAATGACGTTGTTTAATGGATCTAGATCCCAATAAGTTAAAAGACACATCACATTATTTGGGGAAGATTTTTCTCAAAAAATGTTGGGGAAAAACACCGCCATCTGCTAAAAAAAGAATGCTTGTGATAAAAAGGTGGATAAGACAATTGAAAGTGATGCACGCTCGTTTTGTAACCATTATATGTATGGTATGTAGAGAGGCACGAGCACCAAAGACGCGCAACAAACTACACTTCGTTAAGCACAAGAACCAGCACCACGGAGAGACAGAGAGGGAGATGGTTGCGCCGGCAACATCGGCGATGGATATGAATAAAGATCAAGACCGGGGCGAGAGCTAGCGGTGGGTCGGGGGCTCGAGTCCCCTATCGCCAACAAACCTATGGAGCCCTCCTAGAGGCGGTTGTAACTCGCCCATTTGCTATTCTTTGCTACGCACCGAGGCGGTCGAGCACCGCCTCATCCGTAGGACACAACCGCAACGGTGTGTGGGGGTGGCGAGCGCTACCGAAGCTTGATGTCGCCGTCCGTTTGTGGCGGCAACACCTACGAAGCCCCGAATGCAACGGACAACCAACTAGTACACGCCATTGCTTATCTTTGTAGTAGTAAATTTTAATATCTTCATCCCATATGTGCTTCCTAAAGTCTATATGCTCACCGCTCATGTTCTTCTTTATTTTTTGTATCATCATATTTGTAGTGCATGTTTTAGATTCATAATTTCTTTGTCTAGCTTCTAGTTGCATCCTAATCTTCTAACCTTCACCAATTCTAAGTTCTCTCTACATTATCTTCTTTACTACATTCTTTTCTCATCCATATCCATAGTTAAGTTTTCTTTCCATGGTAGCCCTCGTGTATTTTCAATACACTTTGACTTTAACCATTAGCATAAACTACGGAGGTTGGTGCTTTGCGACCATATAGTGTGATGCCATGAACCTAAGTTTTCAACCAGGGGTAAGGTTTTGGTTTCAAGCCATTAATTATCATGTTTATTTGGTTGGATCTCGAGTTTTTTGCGAGAGGGATCGTACACATTGGAGGCATTGGTGGTCATGAACTTACGGGTCCGCATAAGGTGGGCATCACTATCGGTGTTGCCACATTCGTCATCATCGCGCTAGTGGTCTGCGTTGTCCGATGTCTCCGCACACCGTCGGCGCCAACGGCCGAGAGGGCATAGAGCTTCGGTGTCGTCGCTACTCCCGGCCGTCGGACAACCCGAGATCGATGTCGTCCGCTGCCTCGGCATCCGGGCACGACACCAAGATCGGGTTCGTCGCCGCCCCCCACATTATCGCGGCGGTGTCTTGCGGATGGCGTGGTGTTCGGTGAAGTCTGCTTCTTTGCGGCGGCGGCAACAACGAGGGGAAGACAACATGGCGGGACTGAAGATAGCCCGTCAAGGAGTGGCAAGAGTGCATGTGAGGACATTCATCGATCACAACTTCGCCCGTCGTGGCCAAGTACCAAATTTGCTTGGGGTAGTGCGACCGACTATGAGGCTGAACTACTTCCAAATGGTTGTTGTCTTTAATTTAGTGCGTGATGGGCTACGATGCATATGATGAAAGATCGAGACCAAGAGACGGCGCTAGCGGTGCGGAAGGGGGCTTGAGCCCCCTACAACCGTGAACCCATGGAGCCCTCCCGGAGGCCCATGAAGTCCCGATGAATTGTGCCATTTTTTATGCATATTCTCATACGTACTTCATGAAAGCACAAAATCAAATAACTCATCCTCATCGAAGCTTCGGTGTTGGATCTAAAAGGAGTCTAGCGTCTATTCTCATTAACACGACAACATATCAAAATAAATTGCCATTAAAATTTTGTGCGGAGTGACCCAAAATATATGTGCTACTTGGCGCAAAAAAAAAAAAAAAACAATGGTGTTACTACAATTTGGATGATTGTCAAGCCATGTGCCCTGGTTATGATCCCATCTGTTCGCCTGTCCCTTCACCATCTACATGATCTACTGGTCTTAAACTTTTTCGTTACACATCTAAATAATGCATTGAAAATTGATAATGCTAAGGGAGTCATATCCCAGGTGAGCCTTCTCAAAGCTTTCTTAGTGTGCAACATTTCCCTATATACCTATCAAGCCATGGGATTTGGGATTTTTATTGTGCAACACCCGGGATTTAAAACCCATGAGTGAACTAGAAATCCTACCGCGTAGCTACAAGCTCGATCATGTACGTTGTCACAATCTTTTTAGATCTATTTCTAGATATTACGTCTATTCCTTTCGTTCTAAAATAATTCCACATATTATTTTTTATAAGATTTTATTTATTTATTTATTTAAAAAAATAGAATTTGGAAGTACCCAATCGCACTTATCTACCAGTAGCGGATACATTCATCCATATATGAGCGACCCTGTTTTCTGAATCACCAACAGTAGGGTCGCTTGCATTGCATGTTACAGCAGAGACGCCACGTACAATGCCTACCATAGGTTGGTTGGAGAAGGTTCAAATGCCTAGTACTAGCAGTCTAGGGTGTTGCCGGGTCGGTCGCGGGGGTTTTTTTTACCGACCGGTTGAACCAAACCGCCCGGGGTCGGTTTGGTTTCGGACGGTTCTTGGTAAACCGGCGGTTACCGGTCGGTTTGGTTTTTGAAGTCAATTGAATTCAAATTTTCCAGTTCATCGGTAAAAATCTTTTTTACCGGTAGGTTTGAGCGGTTTTACCGGCCGTATAAACGGTTTACCGGCGGTTTTAACGGTTTGAACGGTTTTTCAAAATTCAAAATTTTATTTTTTTCATAAAATGCTAAAAAAATTCCTAAAAAATACTTCATGATTTGTAGAATCCAATGATGTCAAAATTACTCAAATTTGAGTGTGTTTAGTATGCTTTTTCGACCTTCATGATTTAATGGGCCTTAATGGGCGGCTGTGTATTTTCTTTTTTTTTTTTTTCAAACTTAGATTTGAAATTTTTTATACCAAAAAGCGAACTCAAATTTGAAAAAATGTTGCACCGTTGGCTTCTATAAATCGCAAACTATTTTACAGTATTTTTTTTCACGATTTTTTTTCAATTTTTAGATTTTGAATTTCAAATCTTTTTTACGGCGGTCCGGATACCGGGCGGACGGTAAAAATCTTGATAACAGCGGTTTCCAGCGGGAAACCGACCGGTATAAAAAACCCTGGTCGGTCGGGCATGAGAACAGTGGAACCGGAGGACATGTCAGGCTAGTGTTGCTGTGGCAGTGCAGCATACTAGATGCAAGGGCATAGCAGGCGCGAGCATGTGAACGATCGAGCTCGAAGGGTGCAACAGAAGCCGTAGTGAGGAATTTGGAGTGCTGTGGAGGTCGACATTGCAAGTCTTTTTGATTCTCTTTTCTACTAATATACTACTAATACCAAAAACAAATTCTGTATAGCTTTGATTCAGCATTAAGAAACGAACTACGGCGAGGTACGATACGGAGCGTACGGATCCTGTACACATTCCTTTGCACGCGCTAATCGTGTTCACATCCCAAGCATCGGCACCTGGTCGTTTCCCGGGTTCCGATCGATCCGCTGCGCGCTGACCCGTGCTTCTCGCACGTACCAGCGTTTGTCAAAAGGCCTCGCGAAACCCCGCGGCTGCTACTGTTGGCGCGCGCCGGTGCCCGGGTGGTGTGGTGAGGAAGGCGCGCGCCGGACACCGCGCATGCAGGCAGTGGAACGGAGGGCCCGCCGCGGCAGCTCCCAACCCCAACCCCAACCCCAACCATCTGCGGACAGCGGACGACGGACGGACGCCACCACGCGGCGGTGCAACCAACCAGGACAACGCGGCAGATGGCATCGCACTCACCCAGGAACCCAGGGGCGGGTCCCTCCGCCCCCGACAAGAGCAAAAGTGGCCGCGCACGCCGGCGCGCGTGCGTGGCCCCGCGTCCGTCCGCCCGCTAGTGCGCGCGCGCGCGGTGGGGTCGGGTCGGGTGCGGGCGGTGGGACTGACTGGCAACTGCTCCTCCTCCGTCCGTCCGGCGTCCGTTGGTCAGGCCACGCTTGCTGCTGCTCCCCGCGCGCGAGGAGGGGGCGGCCGCCATGGGCCCTGCCGCCCCTGGCCGCTGCGGCCGCCGAACGAACGAGCGATGGGTGGGGGGGCGTGGGGCGCATGATGGGCACGTACCACTACTAGTGTCGGGCCGCGCGCGGCTGCCAACGACGACGGCGCTCCATCCATCCATCCAAATTCCTTTGCCGTGTCCCCATTCGCCTTCACCTACAACCGCATCCATCTGCATCATCCGGACTCCGGAGAGCCCCCGCCCCGACGCACATTTTGCTTTGCAGTCGTAGGCTTCCGGCGTCCGTTAATCTCTCTATCTATATCTATCTGACTGATCGCGCTTGCTTCATAAAGCACGGCCTTGTGTTCTAGTCCTCGGCAGCGTGGGGGAAGGAAACCTCGAAAAGGCAGGCTCTCCGGATCGAAAAAGACACGGCAGGGTAAAGACAGGAAAATAAACCAGCTTTGGCGCTATGGATCATCATCTCGGTTCAGTTTGTGCGCGCCCCCTTTCGTCTCTCTCTTTTCGCTGTCTTTTCTGGGAGCTCCCATCCATCACTACGATTCCTTCCGTCCGTCCGCTTTGTCAGCCAGCCGCGCACGTCGTCGATCGGCGCAGAACGCGCCGACCGGAACAAAACGCGAGGCAAAGCGAACAGTCGTCGTAATTTATCAGCCGCGCGCACCGCTGCGCTTCCAGACAAGTAGTACGAGGGTGATCGATGGATCGATCGAGTCGCGGTCATTAACAACCTAACCAAAAAAACACCCACCCTGCTGCTTTTGTCAAAAGCTAGATCGAAGGCGAGCAGAAACCGCGAGCTTTTGCAGAATTAACGATCGCAGGTTATCCCCGATCGCTCGCTTTGAGATCGACGGATTCTCGACTCATCGCCAGCATGCAATTGCATGCATGCGCTCAGTGGCACAGCCCCATCAGAGTAACATAATCTAATCTTTTTGTTCGAGTGAACGACAGGGGTGTTTAGTTGGTGAAATATTTTGGGTTCGGGAACTGTAGCACTTTTCGTTTGTATTTGGTAATTATTGTCCCATCATGGACTAACTAGGCTCAAAAGATTCGTCACATACTTTTCAACCAAACTATGCAATTAGTTTTTTTATTTACCCACATTTAATGCTTCATGCATGCGTTAAGAGATTTGATTTGACGGGGAACTGTAGCACTTTTTGGGTTGCTGTACGGGAACTAAACACAGGCTAAGTAGGAGGAGTATTATATGGGATGATGCAGCGGCATGCGTGAGTTTAGTCGCAAAGGTGGTGACTGGTCTGAAGGGAATAAAGCTGCCGCCGATTACGCGCTTGTTGCTTTGGTGACTTGACCCCGCCTCTGTAGAGAGGATAAGCTACATTTAAACCCCTCAACCCCGGCACTCGTTCCCTCCGTAATCATGACTTGTGCCGTCTATTTACGCAGGACGGTTCTCCTTTTGGAGTAGATAGCTTGATCGAGTCTATAGGGTTAGGTCATCGAGTAGTTCATATACAGTAACTTAATACAAACAAGTATAAATAAACCTCGCCACTTTTCCTGCGTTGAAAATTCCTCTACGTACGTCGCCCAAATACGTATTGCGGCCGTTCCATTCCGGTTCCGGTCCTAACAACTCCCAATAACCCAAAAATCGAATAACTCTGCCGGGTTTGTTTAGCGTTTCGCCTTTCGCGTCTGCGGAAGTCGCACCGTAAAGATTGCACGGCGATCCATCCATCTTTGTCATTGTGGTGCTCGCAAGTCGCTGATGAACTTGCCATCAGCCATCATTGCGTTGTTGCGTTTGGATTAATAAGTGAATGGATGGATGGATGGATTGAACGGGTGGTGAAAGCGCACCACGTTCGTTCGTTTGTTCATGCCGTACGTACTACACCTGACCTGACCATCACTGAGGCAGGCAGTGACCACCCATAGTATGATGCTCTCCTCCTGACCTGACCTGACCTCCTCGGGCGCGCGTGGACGGCGTGGAAAGCAAAAGGGCATCGCGTCGCAGTGCGTGTGCTCCGCCCCGTCGCGGCAACAACAGCAACCGACAAGGCTGGCGAGCTTTCCTGCCCACCCACCAGACAATACGCTGTGTACGCGCGCGAGGTAATTGTGCTGCCCTTGGTAGCAACGACGGAGTACTGTATGCTGTGCCGCCGGCCGCCGCTCGGTGTGCTTTTATGACCGCCGGAGGGAGCAGCCGGCAGTGTCCCCCGACACCGCTGCAAGGCTGCTGCTGCGACCGCCACGGCCACGGCCACCGCCAAAGCCATGGCTGCCACTGCCAGGACAGGAGGGAATGGATCATGCATGCATGGCGCAAAGCTCCGGCACCGGCCGGCAGGGCATGCATGCACTGAATTCCACTATGCCGGGGCAGAGGGATCGGATCGGGCCATCGTCGCGTCGCAAGCGCTGACATCTTTACGAATTCAATGAAGCCTGCCGCCACGCGAGCCAAAAGCTTCTCGTCCTTTATTACAACTCTCTACTAGCCTGCCCTAGGACGGCCGTCGGCCTGCAGGCTATCATCGCGCCACGACCGAGCCGCCGATAGTGGCCTACCGGGGCTACTCTGCCTGTGGCTACGCGACGCGAGCGCGCGGCGTGTCGCTGTGCGCCTGTGTCTGCGGAGTGCGGACCTGTCGCAGCTCTGGTGGATCCTCGTCCACAGCTCTGGTGGATCCTCGTCCACCCAGCGGCGGAGCGGCGTGCATACGTGGTACTGTACTGCGCTTTGAGAGGGTTCAGGCGCGTGCATGGCTCAGGTCGGCATCGTTTGCCGAAGGCTAGACGACAACAGTACGTGCACCCACTTTGGCCTGCTAGGTAGCGAGTAGGCTTAGGACCGCGGTGGCTAGAGGGTTTTTAGCTTTTAAGTGGCGTCGGCTGGTCCAACTTGTGCGTCATATGAAGAGTGTACCCAGGTTACCATGGATATGGATTCAAGTACCTGGCATGATTATTCTGATCAAACCAAATAATCCGCTTATATATAATTTCATCATAAAATAGTATATTTATAGTTGGTACACACCTATTGGTCAAACATTTCAAATTTGTGAATTTTCAAAATGAATTTGATTAGACATATCCTGGTCATAGGATGTGCTTAACATTGTAGCTGCGCTTCACTGTCAGCTATAAATGAGTGCAGACAAACAGAGTCATAGTACAACTTTGTTTTTTTTTTTTTTTTTTTTTTGAACGCGAGTTGAACATTTATTCATCTACACTAAGGGCCTGGTTGAATCTAACTTACATCAAGAACCCTGAGAGAGAAATAAAGTTATGTGTATGTCCTTCCACCTCTTGAAAACTTATGTCGGGAACCCCGAGGCGAAAACAAAATTGTTTTTATGCCCTTCTACCTCTTCTAACACATACTTGATGCTTGTGAATGCCAACGTCGTAGAAGCGCGCATTTTTTTTACAAGACAGGCCCGATTTGCCAACGCTCACTAATTTGTCAACTCCAAATACCAAACTGTTGGAAGAAGTTTTTGAGCTTTTTTTAGGAAAAATTGAGAATGACAACTCCAAATGCCAAACTGTTGGGTTGCTAACATTCTCAACCATGGCCTCAATCAGTTTTCTCTTGTCCCGCAAAGCCATGGTTTTAATGTGGCATTTGCCAAATTTGTCAATTCATGGAAACATCACAGCAACTGCAAGCAACCCATCAGGCTACACGTACTCAATATTCTCTCAACTAGTGCTTCAAAGAAACATTGTGTGGCTGCACTGGACTCGAATCAATAAGACACCACATATATGCTGGAGTCAAGTAATGCCATCCATGACCACATGTCACTTCCACATATCAAGAAGGGTATTTTTATCCAAATGATTGCCTCATGTATCATCAAACCTATTGTTTTGTGTCGTCATCAACCCTTGCATTAGTGTGCCTCGTCTCTAGAGTGATATTTTTGTAATTACAAAATAGATAGGTATGACCAAAATCTAAGGGGATGTTTGGATCACCGTCACAGTTTGCCTCGTCGTGCTTTGGCAGGCCACGCTGTGGTGTGGCGGTGGTGGCCAGAAAGCTCGGCACACCCAGCACACTCGCGCCACGCAAAACGATGAGAAAGCAGCAACAACACGACAACTGAAAAAGCTGTGGCGGCCAAACATAAAGCATCAACCAAGCAGCTACCAACCTACAGTGGCACGCCGCAACTTTGGCAGGCAGACTGTGGCGCGATCCAAACACCCCCCTAGGGTGCAATTGCTCCAGAATTTCATGAACATGGCACTCACCACACTCAACTACGACCTCGATATATAGTTTCTTTCTTGCATTCTACCTTGCTAATTGACGGCTTCAAGGTGTCAAATGCCAAATGTGTTGAGTCAAATCCTCGGCAACGACACAATTGTGTCTTATACTCAGTTGTTTTTTTTTGAAAGCACTCTACCATGGATGCGCACTCTATTCTCTCCTCACGCATACAAATGTGAAAAGAACGAGTATTTTTTTTTCCTTATCAACAGGATCGTTGCAACCAGTAACAACACATGCATAAAACCATTTCTTGAAGTATGTGGCCGGAAAGCCCAAAGTATCGATAGTTAGCTGACCATTTCTTGAAGTATGTGCCCGAAAGCCCAAAGTATCGATAGTTAGCTATCTCCAGGTCTTCCTGTTAAAAACAACGTCTATGAAGGTGTGTAGATTCATGTCCTTATTCTGTGTCTTGTATTTAATCATTAACTCTTATCCATCATAGCTATGTGTTTTGTTGATGGCACAAAACCATGTGTTTTGTTGTATATTTGGTGTTTAGTGTACAGAACAACCTCGTGACAGTTGTGTTGTACTCGAGTCAAAGTATGTGCTACTTTAGAGCTATTGTCTCATCCTAATCTTTCACTGATTTCGGCTTATTCATCTGCCATCAAAACACATGGAATTTTCACTTTTAATGGCTTTCAGTTTCATCAATGATTACTGCGGAAGAAATCCATCAATGAAGGTAGTACTACTAGGCTTTTATTTGCCTCTTGCCTTTATGCTATCACGTCAATCAATGAATAAGCCGTGGAACTTTTGTGGCAACCAGCAGGAATGCGGTGGTTTTGCCATATCCAGGTCGGAGTGAGAGAGTGAGTGCTGCTTCTGCTTCTTGACTTAAAACTCGCGGCTTTGTAGCCTAGTGCATGCCCAAGTCAACCTATTTACAGGTGTTTTCTCGTGTGGGACAACGAGAGGTTCAGCTGTCTTGTTTGTGCGCTTTGTTAGGTCGGGAGAGGACGGAGAGTACTCCAGGCGACGGTGTGGGTGACTCGGTGGAATGGAATGGACCACAGAGGACCAGGTAAGCTGCTGTGCTCGCCACCATCCTGATTCCTTTCCACAAATCGTCCAAACGCATAGATTTCGATCGAAAACGTCTTCCCAAGCCGGTTTTGTCACTGGTCGGTGCCCATGCTAGTAGTTCTCTTGCATTGGAGTATTTCTTTCTCACTTTACTAGAATGGAAGAAATCAACAGCGTCTAAGCTAGAATGACCAGTCGACGGTGAGATGTCGTGTGGAGGGATCGGCGTCTGCTCCTCGGTTTCACTTTCACTTTCACCTTCACCACGGCACTACACCGTCCCGTGTCGTTCACGTTCACGCGGCAGCCGTCGGGCGGGTGGATCCGGCCCGCGACGAAATCCGAGGAGGGTCCCAGGTGTTGTCTAATCCCGCGGCACCTCGACGTGAGGTGCACGCTTCCACCGAGTCCCTGCGCTGCGCTAGTGGATTCTCGCATCACCCCCCGAATCCCTGCCCTTTCTTTCACCTCAGCCTGTGCTTGTCTGCAGGCAGGCCAACTGCCACTTTCACCTCATCAGTTTTTTAACAAAGGCCTTGTTTAGATGGCTAAAAATTGGAACCGCATGTCACATCGGACACCGTAGCAGACGTTTCGTTTGTTAGTGGTAAACATTATCGTACCATGGAGATGAATTAGGCTCAAAAGAATCGTCTCGTAATTTACATCTAAACTGTGTAATTAGTTATTTTTTTTACCTACATTTAATACTCCAAACATATGTCTTTTGGTGTATTTAATGTGATGTGATGGAGAGAAAGTGAGGAAAAGGTTAGAAATTTTAGCCATCTAAACAAGGCCTTGCTCGTAGTCATCGCCACCTTAGATGCATGTTACATCAGTGTTTGTACAGTATTATACTCCGCGTCACTGTAAATTGTCAGCTAGTTCTTCGTTTTTCTTCCGTGCTCTCTGGAGTTGTCTTGTTGCTGTTTGGGTCCTTGCAAGGCCTGATCATGGCGAAAGGATGAGGGGAACAGCGAAAGGACAAGAGTGGTTGCTGGGAAAATAGTGGTTGGTCAAACGTGACCGTCGGCGCAGAGGTCAAGCAGGCCTAAACAAAGGTCAATCAACTTCACCCAAGTTGTCTCCTACCCTGAACTGCAGATTAACATGCTTACGAGTAGTAGTTTATAAGAGAGAGATAATGGAATGATGGAAAATTTGTACAGAAGCAGGAACAAACTATCTTCGCTAGGCAGAGGCGGATCGAATCTTAACTCTGGATCTCATGGGCTGATTGACCGACTGACTGCTAGAACAAGGGTGTCCAAAGGTCAAAAGCAGCGAGACATCCAGAGGTGGGCGATAGTCGATGGCTCAAAATATTCAGCGAATCGCTTCGATCGACGGCATGTCAATCCCTAGATTGCAAACGAACATTGACAGCACAAGCGTTACCACTGTTTTTTCTTCTGTGCATGCACGCAGTGGCTTGGCGCGTCTCAAACGTGATCAGAAAAAGGTCAAGGGGCTCACGGTGCAATGGCAAAGGCCATTGGTTGGAGGAGCTCCCACCCAGGGTTCAAAACCTGGGTGCGACACACTATCCCTGGATTTATTTCGGGATTTTCGGTCTTTGTGCATTAAGTGGTAGGCGACGTCCCGTCGATAGCGAGGCGCCGGTGGTGACTTCGGAACTTCAAGATTTGCCGCGGCTCGGTCGGCCGAAGATGCTCATAGGGGTAGGGTTTGCGTACGTGTATTCATATGGGTGAGTGTGCGTGCGTGTTGGCGTCTGCGTTGTCTTGTGTAATTAAAAAAAAACGTGATCAGAAAAAGGACACCAGAGCAAACACCGATCGAGGACGCGGAAAATATGGCCAAAACACTGTCGCAACGCTGCCTGGTCCAAAAGCCTTTTCAGCTGTCGAATCAGGAAGAACACGACGAGCATATGAGCTCGTATATCTGCTTTGGAATACGTGCCACAAAGTGTTTGAACGTACTCCCTCCGTCCCAAAATAAACGACGTTTTCGACCGAAAAAAACATCTGCCGGCAATTATATATTGAAATAGGATTAATATTTATATTACATAATTAGTATCATTGGAAAGATCTTTTGATCTAGTTTTTTAACAAATTTATTTGGAGATTTAAATCTTCTACGTATTCTCTACAAATTGAGTCAAACTTGTGGCACGAAAAACCCAAAACGTCGTTTATTTTGGGACGGAGGGAGTACTTTAAACCGAAAAAGGCCTACTGATGGTACTCAGTCCTTAATTACCGTACGTTCTAGCAAAAGACACGTGTTTGAATGAAATTACAAAGAATCCGCTGAATAAGGCCTTTTCTCGTTCATCTTTGTCCAGGGCATGTCTTTTTGGGAGTCCTGTCTTTTTGAACTCTGAAAGCCGAAGCGGTTTCAGTTTCCAAATAAAGCGCAACGCGACACTGAAAATCCTGCGATCGAATGTGGTACTAGTACCTGGTACGGAAGCAAGTACTGCCAAAATCTAGTGAACTTTCTTAGTAAACTTTCCAAATAAAAGCTTTCCTATGGTGTGTGGTTGCTGTTGCTGCTTGCTGGGAAACAAGTTATTTGGTAGTTTGAGCAAAAGATGCATGGAGTATGGTGTATCATCATTTTACTTGCTTTATAAGTAGTATGCTATGATCCTCCTTTGCAAGTCCTTCATCTTTTTGGGAGGATGGATGGACTGATGACGCATCGCGTGTCTGTTATTTCCACTTGTAAAGCTACCTAGAGAGAAAGAGAACCGGCGATCGAGTTGGTTGATACATGACTCAAGCTGTGGTAGCTTCGTGGATACGTTACGCTGCATTGCCTACTTTTGGTCGGGAGAAATAGATCGATGGAAGCAGACTTGCACCTTCAAAAAGCCATACATGTGCGTGGTCTCTCTCGATCATCCGTATACTCCAACGCAATAAAAATCATTCTACGTAGAAGAATTTTTAAAGGTACTGCGGCTGCTAGGACAAGGTAAACACCCAGCAAACTCTCCTACTAGTATAACCGCATCAATCTGGCATATATATACTTCTGTTTATTATGCTAAAAAAAGGTCAAATTAAACAAGCATGTTGCACCAATGAAATATAGACAAGTAGATGTGTAAAAAGAATTTTTCTCGACATTTGCAAGCACACGAAGCTTCCTTTTGGATTCCGCTATCAAAGCAAAGGCGCTATACCATAGTATTTTATTTTAACCTTTATTACCGTTGTGTTGGTGGAATGAATCGCAAGAAATTTGGCCGAAACTGAGCTCGACAGCAGCAGGCGCGGCATCCCAATTCCCAAGCGAGTTCCAACACGAGTCTCCGAGTGTCACCTTCATCTCCTCCTCATTCCTCACCATCCCCACTACTCATGTTATTTTATAGTTAAACTCGGTCCTGAGAGGAGCATCAGAAAGGAATTTATGACACACACACACAGCCGGCGTGCCCAGCCCAGAGAGCTGCAAGAGCGCGCTAGGTCAAATCAAATCGCGCTAGCATATCTGGCTCACCTAACACGCATACCTAGTGGCATAATCCATCATTACAAGCACTCATAACCTCCTCTCGTAATCAGCTCTCATAACATGCGTATGAACAGGCTTGCGTTATCCCAACCCAATGCAAGCCTCTTCTAGTTCTAGTGTTGCTAGGGCAGCAGCGCAGCTGCTCTACTAGCTGATCAGCGGCGATCCTATCGTCTCTATCTGTGCGTGGATGCAGTTACACCAACTTGTGATTTGACCACTGATCTTTCAACTACACATGCATGTGATTGGCCATTGATCTTGCAACTGGCAAAGCTTGTTATCAAGTTATTGGAAAGTTTTAGTTGTCCAAAACCAAAAGAGAGAGCATGTGGGAATGAAGCAGGTAGCTGTTACATTAGTTTATCGTTCAGCCCGGCCCGGATTTCCTTTTTCTCTTCTAAAGGCTAAAGCTGTTGTTGATGCATGATGGACAAAATAATTCCAACCTCTCTCGTGTTTGCTAAGGTGCAGCCAAATGAGAAAAACCAAACGAGCCATCACTGTCACCGGGTGTATACATCAAGCATAAATCTCAGTGGAGGGTGGGCCTGGCACCGTCATCCACGAGGCAGCTACCTATGGGATCATGAATACTGCTGCTTTCATTCCAATGTGTGAAATAATGATAGATCATTCTGATAGCTAACAAAACAAAATTTAAAACTCAATGCACGCCAACCATGCACAATATATGCAGGCAGAGAGATCAGAGACGTACGTTCGAATTATGTGTAGTAGTACCAGGCCAGACAGATCAATCATCAATATAATGGCCTCTCTCTCTCTATATATGCATGTATATATATACAACTTCAGGTACGGTGTGCAGCTACCATGCATATCTATTATATTGTACACAGAAAAATGAAATAGTTTTTGGACTACACGAGGATGATGACTAAAATGAGGGGTGCTGTAGTTGTCTTCCTTCCACTGTTCCACAGAGTGCAAAGTGAAGCATGACCTAAAGAGGTCAAGGACGATGTTGACATGGTTTCAGTAGGTCCAATAGACTCACATGCACAGCTCGAAACCTCCAACTCCACAAGCGGCTGGGGGCCCATGCAACACACCCATATATGTCACTGTCCACAGGCCCTGTCTCGAAGTCAAGGGCCCTAAAATGTGTCCGGAACCACAGGCCATCCGCTCCGCAAACCAATCGAGGGCCCTATTTTAACAGTGCCTCTCCTCTTAGTCAAAAAGCACATACCAGCGACTGTAAACCCCGTTTGGAGCACGGAAGTTCTCACATGATTCGGATGCCAACATGCAGTGACTAGAGCACATAATGAGTACGGACAAAGTTGTTACGAGCATCGTTATATATCAGATCTAGGTTTGGAATGAAGTTGGTTGGGTGGATGGAGGACCATTGCATAATGTGTCTGCGGTTGACTTAGGGCAGATTACTGAGATGTGGACAAGACAGCAGCAAGAGGACTCTGTAGTCGCTGACCTGCCGAAGAAGTCATGCATCAGGACAACAGGTGGTGGTCGATCTCGTGCCCTGTTGAAAATGCCGGTCAGCAACCTAACCGAAAGTCAAGATCGAGCCCAACTCCTGAATGTTAACTGTTACTGTAGTTATTAAGGAAGATGACAGACACACGCCGACATGGCATATGCAATGGCCATTTATATATTCGGACGGAGAGACCGACACTACCTACAGCACCTTTTAGAACCATTGCTGCTAATTTTGTTCGTGGGCATGATTCAGACCGTGAATGAAGTGACCCGTACAAATAGCATTATAGCGCATCATTCAGACCGTCGTGCCTTTTGGATTGCATCAATTTTTCCCCAAATCTTGTGTTTTTCCTACGTTCCAAAGAAGCTTCTTTCATAGTAGTAACATTTTTTTTTTATGAAAGTAGTAACATTTTTTTTTCGGGAGTTCTTATACGCATGAGTGTGATTGTCCTCCCTCTTGGTCTTGGCATCCGATCTACATTCTCACGACTTCAAATATCTATCGATCCTCCAACATTTCCTTGTTGAAAACTATTTCGTCTTCCTATTATTCTTTCCTCTCATATGGTTGTGCAAGTTATGTATGAGATCAAAAGCAAATAGTTTTTGTTGATGCATCATATTTAATTGGTTAGAGCTTTCGGGGTCGAATTTTTAGGCCGGTGGGAATGAATTTAATTGCTTTCTTGTTGATGAAATATGGTGGGGGCTCTCCCCTCTGATCGCATTTTTTCTTTCTCATGGCTCTAAACTCCCTATTGATGATATTTAAGCCAATCGCCAATAGGAATCATATATTTACACTAGCGGGTCTCATAGAACTATTGTGACGCCTGTAAAAAAAAAGGTTGGTTTTCATTGGCCTTTCACTCTGATGGTAGAAAAACACAATACAAAACATCAAAGTTGTGGAACGCTTCTAGAAAAGATTAAAGATGCAATCTCATTCGACAAACATTATTGTATATATCTGCTTAAAAATGTCTCGGGTGGGATTCTAACCTTAAACATTGTTTGGCCATTAATTATCATTTCTCTGCAGTTTGTATGATTCAAGCAGCTGACACATATTTGTCGGCAATTCTTGGAGCTCTTCTCTATGATCCGTAGATCATTGTCATGCTTCTAGCCGGTATGCAATAGGTGTTAGTTTCAACTTTCAATTTAGTTCTTCCTTGCTCAAATAATACGTAATGTTCCTATGTTAAGCCATACTCTTTTCTAAGAAATGTTAAGCCCTACTCTTGGCATATTTCTACATTACTGACAGTTTTTTTTAAATGTACTTTGCCTTTTTATTTTACTAGAAAAAAAAATTGTGCGTCGCAATGGGATGCATGTATACTATTATGTTATAGTTGTTATGAAAAAATAGATTTGAGATTATATGAAAAGAATAAAATATAAATATGTAACACACTCAAGTCTCCATTTCTACTTACTTAGCTCCTTTTCTTTGTTGCTAGTAATTATATTATACTAGCAAACATGTCTTTCCGTCTTGTTAACGGAAGAAAAAAAACCCTATCAAATTTTAATAGGAAGGGATCATGGTAATGATATAGTCTATTTACAATTATCTTCGTGCACGGTGATCACACCCTTGTTCTGTTCTGTACATGCATCATGCATGGTTGGTGTCACTCCCTGATCCATGACGCTTATCATATCACCAAGTTTTTGTGGATTCAAATGCAATGGCAACAACAGGGGAGCGGTTCACGGAGATCGTGGGCAGCCCGTACTACATGGTGCCGGAGGTGCTTCGCCGGAGCTACCGGCCGGTGCTCTATCAGTTGCTCCGCTGTAGGCCCACTCGCCGGCGCACGGCCGAAGTTGCATTCGGTGGAGTCGAGCGTGTCCCTGCTGGCACCGTGAAGACGTCATGTGCGCCGACGGACAGCACCCTCCTCGGGTCCTCTCAATGCTGCCTGGATGAGCTCCCACGCCGTATCTTTGTCAAGGCCATCGACAGCTTGCTGCAATTTGGTTCGAATTATGCGCTATTGAATTTTATCTCTATTGGATTCGGGGCTAGTTTGGGGATGCTAAGCAAGGAAGACGTGTTATTAAATAGGAAGCAAAGGCAAATCCAAAAGAAAAATCTTGTGTTTCTTTTTCAATTTGGATTCGTTTTGTAATTCTTTTTTATTTGACTTACTGATGTTGGATTCTCCTTCCTCTATTAATTTGTACGTATATTTCTTTCTTTATGTTTTCACAGTTCGGCTCATTGTCCGCCTTCCACAGTTCGGTTTGTTCTCCGCCTATTCTTTTTTTATCTGTCCCCAACTCTTGAATACTTAGGTAAGCAGAAGGCTATGCGGAGAGGGAGAGGGTGGGACTCTAGCCGTGAAAGGAAGTGGCGAAACAAATCAGAGGTGAAAAAAAAAACGGAAATTTTTAGTGCTTTATTAGTATAATAATAATAAAATAATAGATATGATAGCTAATTTTTTTTTTAGGTGTATGGTTTTGCGTATGTGTATTTATAGAGATGAGTGTGTGTGTTGTGACGTCTATGCTTTGTAGCTATATAATACTATATAATACTACCTCCATTCCAAATTATAAAACTTTACTTTGTATCTAGACATGGCGTATAACTAGATGTATAGTAAAGGAATGCATCTAAAAAAGCTAGAAAGTCTTATAATTTGGAATGTAGGGAATACCTAATTTTTTTGAGGGGAACATATAATAGATTTTTAAAAAATACCCTGTGATTACCTGGGCCACACGACCAAGCCCATGATCATCATAAGATTACCTGGGCCAGATCGACCACCAAGCCCATGATCATCATAAGACTACCTGGGCCAGATCGACAACCAAGCCCATGATCATCATAACGTGAACGAAGGAATAGCCCAGCCAGGCAACTCTGCAAAATACGGGCCTATGTGGTGGGCGGACGTGACGCTGCAAAGACGAGACCAAAGACGTACTAGGTCGGTTGACGTGTTGGTATTTGGTAGTACCACATCGCCTTGGATTGCCAGTTTTACGAAACGAGGCGAAACATAAAAGGCGGCTGCGGGCGAGCGTTGGAACTCGGGTCCTTGCGCTTGGGGCAATGACGCAGCTAGTGAGGTAACACCGAGGCGCGTCAATTGCTGGTTGAAAACTATTTCCAAACCCCCTCTGTCGCCCTCTTGGGCTTCAGAGAATTTCTGGAAGGGTTGTCCTCTAACCAGGATTATTTCCCTACAAATCAAAATGAAATTTATATAATAATGAATGTTGTATGCTCAGCCGAACGGCCCCACAGTTTTTTTTAGAAAAGGGCAAAACACGGTTGGACCGTGGGCCTCACACTACATTTGGGCTGGCTTTCCTCAGCCCAATGAACGCAAAACACGGTTGCCTGTATGGGCTTCCTGGGTCCTGCGTTTCCAGCAGGCCTGGCTTTCTCAACCATCCAGGAAAGCCTGCCGGTGTGAGAAGATCGCGCTGTTCGATCGATCGTTCAGCGGCATCAATCATGTCACAGATTCCTCACATGGCCCCAGCCGTGGATTTTCATGCCAACGAATATCCAGTTCAATTTTCCAGTAGAAAAATAAATCCTGCCGGTGCCCGAGACTATTTATGCCGCGGATACGATACAATACTACGATAGAGATTTTTTGTCTCATTTTTTCGAGGATCAGTAGTTTTTTTTTGGGGGTAAAAAAAGTTTGCGTCCGACGGCGTCCGTTCAAGGCGTGGAGGATCATGTCGATCCGGGGACGAGTATAGTATGCGCGAGTAGGGCCCGCCTCTGTAATCAGCGTTCTTAATTTTGGGTGTATATGATGACTTTTTGATGAGTAGGTTTGTATTAACGCGCCTGCATTTTTATCCCGGCACTACTTGGGTTTCTCCGCTTGCTTTTGTTTGTTTTTTATAACAAAAAAAAGCTGATGGTGTATTTCTCAGGCAAAGATGAAAGCAGACGCCGTCTCTTGTTGCTTCATTTGTTTATTATTATTGTAGCGTGCTGCCATCTTTCTCTTGTTTTCTCCTCCGCGTCGGTGAAAGGAATTCGCGCGTACAGTGACGTCTCATCTACACCGGCGCATCGACAAAGCCAGAGTCGATGATCTCAGCGACCAGCGATCCACGATAGAGATAGTGAAATGGCAGTTGGGCTTCAACTGCGTTAGCGTCAAGGGGATATTTTTATAGAAATTATTTGGTGCGGCTTCAGGCCATCCAATTCAATTTTGCACTACGTACTTTGGCACGAAAGAAATTGCTGTTATAAAAGGAAAAGGTACTTTTGTTTGCTACCTCCCTTCTAAATTATAACTCTGTTTGGCTTTTTAGTGTAGTACTAGTATATAATAATAATAACAGGGGCCTATTTGGTTGCAAGCTAAATTCTTGCCGAGCTGATTTTAGAGCAAGCCAAAAATATGAGTATTCTGATATTAGTACAAGCCAATATTTCGGTAAGACAACGAAGGTTGATATTTGATTTGCTAAATATTGCCTTGCAAAAATTTTGGAAAATAATGCTATTTTGACACCAAACCAATTGCGTGTCAAATCGTCCAAATTTTACTTTGGCAAAGATTAGCTTGCAACCAAAGCCGGCCTATAGCTTTTATGATGCACCTAGATACAGTATATGTTACAGTAGAACTGTGTGTATCTAGAAAAACAAAAACAAAGTAAATGACATCGTAGCCCATTTGATGTTGCGGACGAAAAATTTTAAGTAATAAACAAGAAGCCAATTTGAAATGATTTCGATATTTTCCGATCTTAAAAACATGAACCATGTCTAATCAATTCAGTGCAGAACTCTTTTGCAATAGAACACACATGAAAAAACAAGGCAGAATTCATTATTCTGAACCACATATACACAGTAAAAAAATATGGATAGCTGTCGGTACTGACCTAGTAGTAGTCACTACAATATTGTACTACCATTCAAGCATTCAAAAGATACTACACAAGCCATTTCTTCTACTCATCATTATATAATCGATGAGTACCGCCCTATAAAAAGAACCCATAATGGAGCAGCAGTATGCTCTTTCGTAGGGGCATTATTTTTCTTTGATGATGCTGTTCCAGTAGCCTTCTTCTAGTTCTAGTGCGTGCACGGTGGCCACACGTTCTAGTATTTTTCCCTGTCGGTGCAATTGTCCCCTAGAGTAATTAACTGGGTTCCCTAGAGTAATTAACTGGGTTCCAGGACGGCATTGACTCGCATGTCGTTGGGTTTGTGGTCTCCTGGACAGCTGCGTGCGGCACCGTGCTCCCTCACCACGACAAGGTACGGCCTAGTACGCTTTTACCCCCGGATTCCGATGCCAGATCACCGTGCACGTTCTTCAGTTTCTTGCACCTGGCTCCTTGTCCTCTCGAGCCAATTGCAACCAGTTTAATGCGCTTGGAGGATCTCCAGTAGTAATGTACGGGGTACTAATCAGCAATTAGCCAGGAATTCCAGTTCGTCTGGCGTCTATATTTTTCCTCTGTTAGGCCTCAATGGAGAGTTTCTCCAAGATATGAAATTTTAATATAAAAATAAACATTTTTTCACAATGCAAAGTTTCATCTTAGGCTTCATTAATTATTTTACTATTTTATAAGTCTCACCTGCCCTATCATCTTTCTTCCCGTTACTCCCTCCGTCTCGGGATATATATAAAGGCGTGAATGCCTCGGGTTCAAAGACTAAGAAACACCTTTAATTCTCTCTTTCAAAGACTAGTACTAGTGTATTGATATGTGCCTCTCGAGAGAGCACGTCTTATATCATGTGACAAGAATAAAAATTAGTTATGCCTTATATCTTGGGGCGGAGGGAGTATTAGTTAATGAGGGATGAAACCCAATCTTTTCTCAATGAGGATTTCACACGGTTTCCAAGTCATTGGAAACAACGCTCAAAAAGTTTCACCATGGTGAAACTTTTTCCTTCTCTCTCGCTTTAGGCGTCCGTAATGGTAATAGCTAGTCTTTAGCTACGTAGTCGCCCTGTGGAGGAGGTGAGACAACAACAAAGACTATTTTATATTATTGAACCCACATGCTCTCCTCACACGTGTTCTTGTGCTACATGAAATAGTCTAGCAATTTGCATTTAGCGAGTGACTACTCTCTCTCTATTTTTTTTTTTCTTGCCACGTCACATCTAGATAGCAAAATAGCTAATCATTGCGAGACGACCTTAGAGTTTCATGAAAAAGTGAGTTTGCGATGACATGACACCCTATTTAATGTGCATAAAATCCCCCGTGAAACTCCCATTGAGACTAGCCTTATGACGACCAAGCACTTTGTCGAATGAAAACGACCATGTTTATGTGGCCATGTTCGGGGCTAAGGACAGTCCAAGCCATAAAAATATTAGAATAAATTTCCATACTTCCCCTTGCCAAAATAAGTGATGTTGTGATTTTGTCCTAAGTCCAATAACTAATTTTAAGTTTAACTAAATTTATTGGAAAGAACATTAGTATTTATGACACCAACTTTTTCAAGAAAAAATGTTTAATGCACCGAGTAGGTAGAGTATGAAAATATATCTTTATGATAAATCTAACAATAGTTACTTAGTAAACAATAGCTTTTTGATAAAAAAAAAAAAAAAAGGTTGGTCAAAATTGAAATCATTTGACTTAACATAAACCTAAAAATATCACTTATTTTGGGGATGGAGGGAGTATATTTAGTAATTAATGTAGATGTGAGCTATTGAAACTATTTCAAATAATAGTTTGTATAAATAAAATTATTCTCTAATCATCTATCACGTATCTCATAGATAATCTATCTATCACAAATTCACAACTCTTTCTGCTTTTTATTCTCATGTAGACATAGTTTCGATATAAATAAACATCTCCATTTCTTTATCTGTCCTAACTCAATCTTCAATCAACTCCAATACCTGCTATAATGTGCCGTGGACGCTTCTTCCGGTATACAGTTAGACGATTTACCAGAGACGCTGGGAAGCTTCAAACTGTGAGGGTTTTCTTGTGAAATCACCTGGAACCTTGGTCCTTTTGGCCTCTTTTTTTTTCACTCGCCGCTGCTGGGTTCACAAGAGACACCGGCGTACTACAACTCTGTAAAAGCGAGGAGGCCTGGCCAGAACTGGAGGAGTGGAAAAGAAGCAAAGCAGAGCAGGTGGCGTCTTTTTCCACGGTCACCCTCTGTCTGCTTGCTCGGCCAGGTCACTGGTGGTTAGAGGAGGGAGGGATGGGGCCAACAGCTGCAAGCTCAAGCAAAGCAAAGCGTGCTCCCCCTGAATAACCCTGTCACTGACTAGCACACAAGCAATGCTATGCGTGATCTTATTCCCCCTCTCTCTCTGCTAAAGCATGATTGCCACTATTAGTTTAGAGCTTCTAAACAGGCTCCAAGCCCTGCCTTTCTCTCCAGCGTCCACCCTAATGATGTGAGATCCGTATACACTAGTGAGCTGAGCTGTTCATGACGCCGATGCTGGTGATCAGATTCTATTCCTCCCCTTCCCCCTAGCTGCCACCACCACCACCACCACGGCGACCGACACACCGACTGCTTCTTCCCTCCCAATCCCAGCCATGTGCTGAGGCCACCCACCGTCCGTCCGTCCCGGTTCCGAGCTGAAGAGACGGCGGCCTGCTGCCCTCCCCCGTGCTCTGCTGTTGGGAACTCATCACAGTGACCAACACCGACACGCCGTCTTCTTCTCTCTCCCCAAGTCCCAATTCCCAACCCTGTGCTAGCTAGCTGAGGCCACCCACCGTTCCAGTTCGGAGCTTCACAGACCACCTGCGGCAGCCATCTCTAGCAATGCTGGGAGCGAGATCGAAGTAAGCATCCGTCTGTTTAGCTTTGGCTCTGCGTGACAATTCTTTTTCCCCCAGCTGCTGATCCTGGTAGGTCGTGTGGTCCGATTCTTGATCTGAGCAATGAAATTGGTTTTGGAACGCAGATCTGCGGCGGCAGAGAGCAAGGGCGGCAAGACCACGCCTCCGACGCCCAAGGGCGGCAAGACCACGCCACCGACGCCCAAAGGCGGCAGGCCGAGCAAGCCGGGGCCCGCAAAGCCTGCCAATGGCGGCACTCCGCCGCAGCCGCTGCATGCTGCTGATAGGTCCCCAGCTGGGTCGACGGACAAGACGCCCAAGGTGTTCGCCCGCCTCAGCACGCCTTCTGCGGAGGTATGTTGTGTCTCTGATTCGCGAGCGTTGCTTGATCATGGTGCCGTCTGTGGTGTTTGGCTGTGACGCATCCTGTCGTGTTGGAATGGCTGCAGAAGCGAAGCAGCACCGTGAAGCAGTCGCACGAGCTGCAGCTCGCCGCGGTTCAGGAGGAGCTGAAGAGGGCCAAGGAGCAGCTGGCGGAGAAGGAGAAGGAGAAGGGCAAGGTCCTTGAGGAGCTGGAGGATGCCAAGCGCCTGGCCGACGAGGCCAATGCGAACCTGCTGGTGGCGCTCGCGGAGCGGAAGAAGGCGGAGGAGGCCTCCGAGACCCAGATGTTCCGCGCGGTCGAGCTGGAGCAGACGAGCATCGAGTCCATGCAGAGGAAGGAGGAGGAGCTACAGAGGAAGCTGGAGGGCATGCGGAGCCAGCAGGAGTCAGATGCTGCCGCGCTGCGGTCCACAGTGGAGCAGCTCGAGAAGGCGAGGTATGAACTCGCTGATGCGATCGATGCCAAGAACTTGGCGCTCAATCAGGTGGACGATGCTGTCCGGCTCAGTGAAGTGAATGCTCACAAGGTGGAGCTCTTGGACGCAGAGGTTGCTCACCTGAAAGAATTGCTTGATGCCCTGGAGAGCAAAGAGAGACAAGGTGCTGAGCAGATCGTGAGGCTTGAGGCGGAGGTCTCTGCACTCAAGATTGAACTCCAGAAGGCAAAGGATGCTGAAGAGAAGGTAGCTGAATTGGGGGACGTGATTGAAGGGCTGAGAGTTGATGCCGCCAATGCTACCAAGGCCAGAGCAGGGGCAGAGGAGCTAGCGGATGAATGGAAGGAAAAGGCTGAAATTCTGGAGATCAAATTGGAGGCAGCCAACCAGTCTTACTTGTCCAAGGTTGATTCCTTGAACTCTGTGATGAAAAGAATTGGATGCAGCAAGCACCTTGCTTTCGGAGAAAGAGTCTGAACTTTCTGACCTTCAGAACAAGTTGCAGGCCTTGGAAGATGAGGTAGCTAGGCAAAACGAAGATATTACTGCGTCTAATGAGCGTCTCGATGTTGCTGAGAAGGAAGCGTTTGAACTGAGGGAAGAGATCAATGAGCTTCAGTCAAAGCTCCAAGCACTGGAAGAAGAGAAGATGGATGCTATCAACAATGACAACAATGCAAGTTCACAAATTGAGTCAATATCTGAAGAGAAGGAGAGGCTGGCTAAGGAACTAGAAACTAGCAAAGATGAATATGAGAAAGTTAAGAAGGCCATGGAAGATCTGGCCTCAGCGTTGCATGAAATGTCCGGTGAGGCAAGAGAGGCACGGGAGAGGTACCTGAACAAACAAGAAGAGATTGAGCGTGCCAAGGCACAAATCGAGGAGCTCAACATGAATCTCAAGAACACCCAGGAGAACTATGAAGTGATGCTTGATGAAGCAAACTATGAGAGAGTCTGCTTGAAGAAGACGGTGGAGCGAATGGAGGCAGAAGCGAAGAATACATCTGAGGAGTGGCAATCCAAAGAGGTCAGCTTTGTGAGCTCCATCAAAAAGTCAGAAGAAGAAATTGGTACAATGAGAGTTGAGATGGATAGGGTGGTAGAGAAGGTGCAAGACTGTGAAAATAGAAATGCTGAGTTGGAGGAGAAGCTGAAGGAGCTGGAAGCACAGGTGGAGGAGGCAAACAGAGCCAAGGATGAAGCCAAATCTGAAGCTTTGAGTTGGAAAGAAAAGCTATTAGACAAAGAGAATGAATTAATTGAAACATAAAACAAGAGAATGATGAGCTACAGGTCAAAGAGTCGAATGCTTCAGAGAAGTTGAAGGAGCTATCTTCCGTGCTTGGAAATGCTAAAGATAGAGTGCTAAATGGAACAGGTACAAAAGATGAGAATGGCAAGGGAAATACAAAGGATGATGATCCTGTAGTGGTCACTACAAAGATGTGGGAGAACAGCAAGGTCACTGACTATGATTTATCTACAGAAAAGGAGAAAGACGGTGAATCGGAAGTTGATCTGGAGTCCAACAAGGGAGACGCTGCCTCTGACGGCCACAGGCCGTCCATAGACTACCGGATGAACAACAACACGAAGCTGGCAATCAAGCAGCAGCAACCGAAGAGGCCTTTGATGAAGAAATTTGGTGGTTTGTTGAAGAAGAAAAGTCAACATTAGTACAAATCGATCCATCTCAAAGGAAAAAAAAATATCGATGTATGCTATGGATGACTAGCTTCACCTTCAGTTTGGTTCAGCAGAACTGCAGGGTTCGCCCGTAAAGATAATAGTATAAGAAGTTTCAGAAGAGAACAGAAGGATGATGTATTTGCTTCCGTTTTTCTGTCTATTTTCTTATATTGTGCATGTTTTGAGGATCATTGGTATCGATACTCTAGTCCTGTATTTCTTCACCTGCTGGGGTAATGTTAATGTAAAGGGACGTGTGATTTTGATTCATTTGTTCCCGTATATACTTCACAACATTTGTGTGTAAAATATCTGTAGCAGAACCAAGATGGAGCTGGACTTCCTCTGTCTTGATGACTTGAATTGAGTACAGTGTGAAGGTCTGTAAATGGTGGATGTCAATGTACTTGATGAGCTATTTACTGTGTCTTGCGAATCTCTGTTCTTTTTGACCTGAATGAGAGGTCTGTACAGCCTGCATTTCGTCGGCAATCCGGCATCACTGCATATGCATAAATTTATGTGATCTTTTGAAAATTTGTAGCTTGTAATCATTTGGGTATACCTGTTCTGTGCCCTTAAAGAACATGTTGGTGAATCAATTCGATGGTCTGGATCTGTTATAGTGCCAATAAAGTTCAGATATAGTTTAAGAAGTATCCTTTCCTCCTGAACTTTAGCTGAGCCCGTTTAATTTTCCTCATTATAACTGCTGTTTGCATATATGTTTTTTTCCTGTTAATTCATGTCCTTCCACTTCATTCCAGCATTCAGTTCACCTTACTCTTCACCTAAGTATTGCTCTACTGCATTCTGCATCCTTTCAATTGTTGCCAGCTTGCTATAGTCCTTCCATGTGAAGTTGTGTGATCTGAGATTTCTTAACAATATTTTCAAGAGTTATCTTTGGATTTTAGTCCAGGACAGCGAGAAGATGCACATGAGTTCACCGGACTACTGCGCATCAAGTCGTGTGCACGGTCGGTGGCCAGCCGATGCCGGTGCCGGTGAACCGAGGCTCCGAAACGAACCAGAACCAGGCGATTCCCATGACCCCGCCACATACCACGGCACCATTGCAGGCAGCAGTACTCTGATTGGGTTCTGGCCTCTGTAGTCCATACGACCATAGCACATAGGCAATGTGTGATCACCGGTCGATGTGGGCACTGCGCCCCGGTCCCGGTGAGTGGCATCAATCGTGTCCGGGCTGCTGTAGCAACAACAAATAATTCCTCATCATGTCCCCCTGGCCGTGGCTTTCCATGCCAACCAAGATCCAGTTCATTTTCCGTCAGAAAAAAAGAAATCCTGACGGTGCCCGAGACTATTTGGGCCACGTCCGTTCGTGGCGTGGATCATGTCGATCCGGGGACGAGTATAGTATGCCTGAGTAGGGCCCGCCTCTGTAATCAGCGTTCTTAATTTTGGGTCTATATGATGACTTGATGAGTAGATTTGTATTAACGCGCCTGTATTTTTTCTCCCGGCACTTGGGTTTCTCCGCTTGCTTTTGTTTGTTTTTTATAACCAAAAAAAGAGGCAAAGATGAAAGAAGGCGCTGTCTCTTGCTTTATTTGTTTTGTTGTAGTCTGCTGCCATCTTTTTAACTCAGTTTGGCCTTTTGGTAAAGCAATGAAGGTTGGTATTTGGTTTGTTACTAACTGATAACATAACAAAAGAGAAAAATGTTGCCTTACTATAATTTGGAAAGTCTTACCAAAGTGATGGCACCAAATCAATTGTGTGGTCAAATCTTTGAACTTGACCATATTTTTGCTTGCAAAGATTAGCCTGCCTGCAACCAAGCAGGCTTATAGCACCTAGATACATATATATATGTAATTGTTGAACTGTATCTAGAAAAATAAAAACAAGGTGACATAATAGCCCATTTAAAATACTTTTGAGAATTTTAAATAACCATTTTAATACCTTTTTTTTATATGGTGGGGTAAGGTAGTATTAGCTCTCAACCTATGAAATAATCATTAAAAATATGATATATCTTAACCTAGAGTTGTATGTTAGCGGCTATGATTGAAAATTTGTACATAAAACACAACTTATACGGTGGAAAAAGAAAGAAACTACAGAATTTATCAATGTTTAAATGAACCTTTTCAGGTTGAAAGACTGAAAGAGAGTATGATTCTTCCAAATGCTTCAAGAATTGGTAAAGTTAAATTTACAGTTCCTATCTTATGCAGTGTCGCCGTCAGAAAAGGCTTTTCTTTTTACCTATACTTACTGAAATGATGTGACATGTTTCAGTCTTAGACTCTGTCCGGTTAGAGGGAATTTTTTAAATTGAGAAAAAAAGTCTATTTTAATATCTATAAAAACCAAACAGGAGGGCCTTGGAACTTTTCAAAGTCCCTAAAAGCTCCTCCTTAAGAGTCTTTTTTACAAATCCATAGGACTAAAAGTTTCTAGAACTACTAAAACCAAACAGGGCCTTAAGCTTCTTTGTTGCTACAGACGAAAAATTACCTGAACAAGAAGGCAGTTTGGAATCATTTTGACATTTTCTGATTTTCTTCGGGTGATATTACGAGGGAAAAAACACATGAACCATGTCTAGTCATATCAGTGCAGAATTTATCATCTTTTCTTTTTCAAATAGAACACACACGAAAAAACAAGGTAAGAATTGGAGTATTCTGAACCACATATATTTTTTAGAAAGGACGGCAAAAGCTTTGCGCGATTTCTATTAGACGAATAAATGAAAAAAGGCAAGTGCCACCAGTTTTTGACCTAAAACCGGGCGGAAAAACCATACAAATGTGGAGGGTACCCTACTCCACCTGCACACCTAGGTACCAAATCAACTCAACTCACGCCACTAGTGGCGCCCACTCAACTCAACTTAGGGAGACATTCCCTCCCCTACCACTTGTTACAAAGAACACCACTGGATGGGAGAAAAATAACATGAAGGTCCGCTCGGTTGGATTGGGTCATCAACACGAGCCTCCATCCACAACGATCGGTCGGATTGGGACATCGACACAACAACACACACAACACAAACTACACCACCACCACCCAGGGAGAGGAGTTGAAAGCAGGTTGTGAAACCGCGCCGTCGTTTCCAACGCCGCGGCCGCAGCCAGCCGCAGGCCCGAGCGGCTACCATCACTCTCCACCACGGGACCATCGCCCCCAAGCCGCACACGCATGATCGTCGATCCCCGCTCCAGCGATGCATCGGCAGAACAATCCCGTCATGACACCATCGAAAACCATTGATCCGCTGCGTGTGGGGGCATCGCCTCACCCACCGACTCACACCCACTAGATCCACTTCCCGGACTCGATAACTGAAACCGCCCCGAGAAGACACCACCTCCGCCCGGCCATCACCGAGATCACCATCGCACCAAGCGCCACCAGCCCGGCCCACTAGCACCCATGGGCCCTCCGTACCTTTGCCGCCAACACCAAGACCATGGCGCACCTCCTATGCATGCGCCGCAAGACGGCCAACCAATCCAACTCCCGCCTTTGCCACAAGCTGAGATGAGTCTCGAGAAGCGCCGCCTCAAGGAGAACGCGACGCGAAGGCGCCAGCCGTCGCCGGGTCGGCCGGGTCGGGTTTTCACCCCAAGACTCCATGCTTCGAACCACGATGCCCCATAATGGTGTCCCCCCAACGGAAGAACGGCGGCTCAAGAACGCCGCCACCATTACCACCAGCAGAATCGGTGAAGGCTTTCCCCTAAGGCCATCGCCCCTTATGCACGCTCACGGACAAGCAACCGGGACTCCCACTCGCCTCCGCACTCACGGCCAAGGAGATGGTTCGGTACATCATTACAATCTTGCACGGCGCCGCGAGGACATACCTGGCCACCCAAAATTTCGCCCACCGAGGCGACGCTAAACCGCAACCGACGCGAGGAAGAAGAGGGGGCACCACCGGTTGACCGCCGCCCCAACGCCCGCACGCAGAAAGACCGGCCGACGCCGCCTCCTCCACCATGGCCGAATAGTCAAGAATTTCGCGCCCCCACCCTGAGGCCTCCGGTGGTCTTGAGACGCTGCGGCCTGCACCTTGCGGCACGCCACATCGCCACCGCCGTCCCGCGGGGGCCCTGCCACGGACGACGTCCAGCGGCCCTCGTCGCCCGGTCGCCTCGCCGCAGCCCGCCGACCACACCACCGCTATCACCACCACAAAGCGGGGCACACGCAGCCCACCGCCGTCCGTCCGCTGCGGAACCTGGCTGGCCGCCCACCTCCCCAGCTACGGGGGCAAGAACGAGAGCACGGCGACGCCCGCAGAGGCGGTTGCTCCGCCCGTCCCCCCATCCAACACCTCCACCTCCCGGCGCCTTCAACCCGTCGTCCGCTCCTAGGTGCCCAATCCGGACACGGAGGCGGGAATTTCACCAACAACCGCGCCACCGCCACCTCCACCACCAACTTCGCCCAAGACCGGCGCGCCGCCCGCTGGACCTCCTCCGCCGCCGGGGCGTGATCGCGGCTAGCGGCTGTCCCCCACCACCGCGCCAATCCTCGCCGGATCCGGCCGATGGAGAGCGGATCCGGCCGGGAGGCGGATCCCGCCGCCGCTGCGAAATCAGCGCCGCCGCCGCCCCCGACAAAACGATGCCGCGAGCAGCCGCCTGGATGATTCCATGCCGAGAAGTGCCTCGCCGCCACCATCCTAGGAGGCCGCGGGCCTCCCGCAACCTCCTCCGGCAGCGGCGGAGGGGAGAGTGGCGGGGAAAGGAAGGATGAAGCGGCGCTAGGGTTTCGCCCCGTGCGCCCGTGCGGGCGCGGCGCCGCCTGAACCACATATTCTACACAGTAAAAATTATGGATTGCTGTCGGTACTGGTACTTTAGCCAACACAATACCATTCAGGCAAAAGATACACAAGCCTTTTCTTCTACTCATCATTGTATAATAAATAAATCGTTGGGTACCGTAGGCTCTTTTCGTAGGGGCATTATTTTTTTTCTCTGATGCTGTTCCAGTAGGCTTCTACTAGTGCGTGCACGATGGCCACAAAAAATCTAATATTTTCCCTGTCGGCGCAATAGTCCCTTGACGCGCATGTCGTTAGACCACTTGGGTTTCTAGTCTCCCGGACAGCATCTGCATCGCTGCGTGCGGCACCGTGCTCTCCCCCTCTAGCCCTCACAGTCACCGCGACACGATACGGCCTACGCTTTTACCCCCCGGATTCCGAGGCCAGATCACCGTGCACGTTCTTCAGTTACTTGCACCGGGCTCCTTGTCCTCTCGAGCCAGTTGCAACCAGTTTATTGCGCTCCCAGGATCTCAAATCCATCACTAGTCATGTACGGAATACGGAGTACTAATCAGAATTAGCCAGGAATTCCGACTCGTCTGGCGTGCACATCTAGGTTCCCCGGACACAGAGGTGGACGGCATGGACGGCATCGGCGCATGTGGCTGGAGTCCGGAGCACGCTGCCCAGACAAGTACCTTTGTGCCCGGATGAAAATGACATTGTTATTATTATTATTATTTTTTTGAAACCGAAAATGACACTGTTATACTATGTGGCAAATGTTCGGGGCCTAAGGACACATCTATCCGTACATGGGAATCTACGTAGCCTGGCTCAGCGGCAAATGCTCGCCTAGTCGCGTGGGCCTTGGCTTGGGGCATTACGTGGGCTGTGACTCAATCACTGCTACTTAAAAAAAAAAACTTGGTCGGAAGGCTGCTGGATGACTTTTATTGTAGTGTGGGCCTAAAAATGCAATTGGACCGTCCAATCTTAGCCCCAATCAATGCATTTTGGGTCTACCCTTAGCTCAATCAAGAAACCAACTCGCTCTTGCTAAAAAAACAACTCACTCGAAATATCACAAAGATCATAAGATGGGTCATCTTTATTATTTTTTGACTGAAATACATTTTTTAAGTGGTCATTTGAAGTGTGAGTACAGATCCATAATTAGACCTAGAGTGTTAAAAGTTCAGAGACCTAATTTTTTTTTTTAAAAAAGACCCACGATACATTTTACTTTTTTACTTTTCTATTTCATTCCTGCAGGCAGCAGCCCTTCTCTCATTTGCTGGGGTGTATTGAGACATATCTGATCAAGTGTTTCATCGATCAAAGAAGAAAGGAAAGGTTTCATTGTACTTGTACACAACAATAATAAGCTCACCATATCAAAAAAGAAAAAGCTCAGAAATGTTTCGAGCTTTCGAGATCTTCGGACCAGTCATAAAGCAGACATAGAAGTGTTTTTTTTTTTTTTTTTTTTTTTGAGATAAGCATTTAGGCATAGTTTCAACTTCAGATCCTCCTATGAAGAGGCATGTTGAGCAAGCTGTTTCTCCAGCAAATGTATTACCACCTTCGCTCCTGGATAAACCATCTTTCAATTTTCTCAATTTTTGATTTTTGTTAATTCTTTACAAAAGAGTACTAACATCTATGACACTAGAAAAAAAAAAAAGTATAGCATGTAAATATATTTCATATTGTATCTAACTATATTAATTTTGTTTCATAAATGTTAGTTTTTATAGAACTCCTTGAAAGTTTAAAAAGCTGATTTCAAATAACTCTATAAGATAATTTATTCAGGAACAGGCCGTACTAGGCCCAGGACTTGTTATGGCCGCTGATATTTATGAAACACACACGAAAACACACAAATAAACAAGCACAAGAAAAAGAATGGATCTTACGTTCGTAGACAGGAAGTTCATTGAGTTTATTCTGAGTTTGATCTGCTAGGTTGTTCAGGAGTTTGTCAAAACCTACAGATCAAGCAAACAGGAACGTGGTCTAAAAATAAAGGAGCCATCCACATTTTCTAAATCCATTTAATCACCTTTGAATTATTTATGCTAGATCCTGCAACGAAATCGTAGCAAACAGCTAACAAGTCAATTAGCTGCTAGACAGTTAGCAACATAGCATCATGCTGATTAGAAGAACAACATTGGCGCAAGACGGAAACACTCGCTGTTTCAGAAGACAAACAGGAGATCACTTTTGCAATAAACTGTTCAGAAAGTGTGTCCACATCGCTGACGCTATCTATCTATGTTGATGCACGCACGATCCAATTGGTTCGCGTTTCTCGCAATCCCAGAGGCAAGTGCATGACAAAGCTATAAGCTAAGGTCATATAACATGCTCATATATCTCGTACTCTCTTGTCTCATATCACAATTCACAAAGCTCATCAGCACGGCCGTGATCATATATTTATATATAATACTACACATCTGCCGTCCAACGGAAACAAGTGACCGAACGCGAACATTTCCACCTTGCACAATACCAAAGGCAAGTGCGTGCGACAGGGGCTTCACCTTCACCAACCTGCAGCTGGATCGACGGTCCCGTGGCGGCGCGCGTCTTTTGCCTCGCGTCGGCGCGCTGCGGCCGGCCCCGGTCGGTTGGACTCCACGGCGCTGTCAGGCAGTGGCCGATCGAGCGGGAGCGGAGCGGGGCCGGGGCCAGGACCAGCTGGCCACGCCCGCCTTCATTCTGCGGCGCCGGCCGGCTGCCGAGCCTACGGGACGCCTGGCGCACGTCGCTGCCGCCGAGCACCTGCTTGACGAAGGAGAGCTCCATGCGGTCGAGGAACGCCGCGTGCCGCCCTCTGTCCACCCCTCGGCGCGCGCTAGCGCCGCCAGATCGTCCATGCGGATGGATGGATCGGCTGAAGCTCGCACGCACGACGCCCGGCCGAGGGGTGTGGATCACGGCACGGTTTCGCCGCTTGTTCTTTGCGCTGCCGCCGCTGGCCGAAATATCTGTAGCGATGATGATGATGAAGCTTAGGCTAGCTGGGTGGCTACCTTATATAACGCCGTCACCGTGTAACTAACTACGACCCTGCTAACGGATCGACGCGTCAAAGTGACTCGGTCACGTCAGTTCAGGGTGATAAGATCAGAGCACTGCAGAGATATTTTTTTCGTACGAAAGTGGATCAAAAGCGCCCGCGCTTTTTTACCGACTTCAGCGCACGCTAGTGTTGGTGGTACGAGGGCATGAGGCAGCTCCAACTTTCAGAGGGCCAGAGAAATATCTGGCCGGGCCAATCCAGCGAGGATCAAAGCTGGTGCGCCGTGCGGCCCATGCTGTGTCCACTGTCCGTCCAGTCGCATTCCGTTCTTTCGGCTGACGGCGGCGCAATTAGCAGTGCGCAAGGGCAGTCCATTCCGGGAAATTCCGTGCTGCCGGAAGCTGTACCATCAAAATATCTAGCACTGTTCTGTTCAGAGCTGAAAGAGCTTCGCTAACTACTGCTTCGGATATCCCACAGCTGATTGTCATGTCAGCGTGCATAGTTAGCTTCCCTACTGGAGCATCTCGAATGGGAGGCACTATCTTGGAAGGCTTATGCCAGAATTTAGAAAAATTCTACACAATGGATATCTTTACAGTGGGCAATTGGATCAACCTACGAGTCAATCTCTAGCAGTGGAGTATGGTTCGTCAGTCGCCACGAGCTCGCCGACGTTCTGAACTGGGCGCCTAGAAAATTTCTGGTCCGTCAAATGCCATGCACAATCGCGTAGATAGTTTGACCTAGGCACCGACATGAAGAGCAGGAGATACAAAAATCACAAGGCGCACACGACATGGGCGACATTTTAGTCCGTCGTCTCATTGCTCCTCTTCCCCTTCTTAAGGTCCTCAATGTCACCTGCAGACACGGCACGGAGCCATCTTTGTCGTGAAACATCACCGCCGGTGCGCAAGCATCCACCCTGCTTAGTGGGATGGCCCAAAAACAGGACATATGCAGATAGCTTCATGGCTAACGCAGGCACCACAGGTAGACGTGGACTGCCAGCGAGCTAACGTGAAAGCTCCGAGCAGCACATGGAACTTCGGTTTTGGATTAGAAAGCAGAATTTTGAGGATTTTTTTTTTCAATCTATCGTGGCACAAGTTTGATAATCTTTGCAGGCTCAAGCATTTGGAATCTATAGTGGGCGCCTGACCCGAAGGTGCATGACACCACAATAAACATGATGCATATATACTTCAGTTACTTGCTTTTACCATCAATTGGCCAGAACGGATGGAGCAAAAACATGTATTGCTAGTATGATTATTATAAAACATTACTCCCTCCATCCCAAATTATAAGTCACTTTGGTAAGTCACTTTGACTAACCAAAGTGACTTATAATTTGGGATGGAGGGAGTATTAGACTACACAAACAAGTACTGGGAAGGACCCTGCTCTACAGAAATTCCAAAACACATACACAACAAAAACAACTGCACGAGAAAAGTTGACACATAATTATCACTATGGCGTATTAAGAATACAAGAATTTACATGGATCACTTTCTTAATTAAACTAGCACAGATATGAATGCACACTCATGGGATTCTGGGATAAAAGATTACCAGCGTGAAGCCAGAACTTTTGGGTACGAATTCTCAGTATTCTTATATAGAGATTTATACTTCCTCGCTGCCACTGCTGCTAGTGTTTTTCCGAACATTGTACTTGCATAGGGGGCATGTGGCATTGATGTGCAGCCATTTATCGACGCAAACACAATGAAAATGGTGGCCACAAGGGAGTTCACGGAGCTCTGCACCATCATCATAAGCTGAGATGCAAATGCAGCACTCCTGCATGCATAAACCAAGAACAACAAATTCATTAGCACTAGAATACTGTTCACAAAACAACATACAACAACAAGGTCATCAGAATTAAGAGATGTCATATGATGGAACCTTGTTACATGGAAATCTATGATGTGTTCGCAACAAATTTGCCGGGGTACCATCATAGAGTGATAGCTACAGTTTTGGCCATGAACAAGTACAGGAATAACAAAGTTTAGCTACTATCAGTTCTTTCAGACATTCCTCCTCCATTATGATGTTTTTTACTTGATCTAACACATCACCTATATCAATAGTTTGTAAAACCTATTTTATCAAACTTCTTTAACTTCGACAAATAATTCAGAATCTCAGTCTCCCTGATGCAATAAGTTAAGAATAAAGAATTAGAGAATTTACCGCATCTTCAGCTGCAAGTACTTTTCAATAGGTTGATTGGTGCCACATTCTATCATTATTCCACCAGAAGATCCAGACACACTAACAGACTCCTTTTCAGGCTCTTCCATCTTCCGAAATTTGTATTTTGGAATTTGGCGAATGTCATCTTCAGATGCTCCCTCCTGTTTTCAATCATATGGACAGAATGTAATCATTTTTAAAATCATGCTAACAGATTAAATGTGCAATAAAATTTATAAAGAAAGAGGAGCAATAGAACAGAAAGCGTGATCGACAAGACAAAGAAAACAAAAAAAAGTAAATTCAAACATAGAAAGACATGTAATTTTACCATGTCCCTCATCACAGTAAATCTAGCACAACAGGCTTATACATTGGAAGTTCTCAAAGTTTGTTGTATACACCATGTTTTGAAAACCAGACTGGAATTGGAAAATTCACAAAACAGAAAATGGTATTCCATCAATCGAGTCACCACAGGCTAGTGTATACTCCTCCATATTGAAAAGGAAGTCGTTTTTGGAAAAGGCTCAAAACATTGGGAACATAAATGATTAATAACTTTTAAGTCGTAGTTTTGAAATGTGAAAATCATATCAATAGATTTGTCTTGAAAAATATTTCATAAAAGTATACATATATAATTTTTTAATAAATATTTTGATAGAAAAGAGAAGTCAAAGTTGCACTTTTTTGGTATAACCACTTCCTTTCAATATGGAGGGAGTATGTGGTAAGTTGGCAATTGAGTTTCCAGTGTTTGCATGGCCTACTCATATGGGGGTGGGGAGACACTACTATGAGGTGAGACAACTTTCCTACTGGGAACATGTCCACGTCTCCAACCGGATCAGCCAAGTTAGGTGGCAGTGCTAAATATTTTTCATTTCCACTAGACATTGGTTTCAATCATCACAACTGTGACGGCATGCATAATCAATCAATATTTCAATTGAGCAATTTTGTAGGTGCAATTGACAATTCAACAACATAGCAGTAACATGACTTACTCAAAATTTCAATTTCATGATTTGCATGATACACATGAAACATGAGTTTTGGAAACTTTACAATGACTGGAACATGTAAAACAGACCCAGCAATTGGTAGATGTTTACCAGCCTAGCCTGATGATTATTTAGCTATAAGACCTGATAGTTTATTAACCATTCAGAAAGATTACGAATATTCCTCATATGTAGTGAATTACACAGCCCAACCAGCTTGATTAGAAGAACCTTTACCACACTTATTTACTGACCGCTGTGGCATACTGAAGCTTATATTATAAGAGATAAACTACGTAAGGTTATGCCACAAAAGTAGATAGTGAAACAAATAAACCAATTTACCACACCATACATAGAAAAAACTAACAAACTTTAGTAGTGAATGAAAACTTCTATAAACATATATTTGAGAAGATGTACCTGATCTGACACTGCATATAAAATTGCTATGATACAAGGAAGGCAGCAACAAACAGCAATACCAATGATGCAGGCCAAAGCCACACAAAAGACGACAAAGAAAACATCAAATGCCAAGAATACGATGCAAAGCCTGCAAAAGAAATTATAAAGAAGCATTACTGTAATGGACACAATGATGATCCTAATAAACAGTGACTATATTTTCAAGGATTTTGTATACAATTATCTAAACAGAGAACTATGTGTACCAGTAAAGTTGAGGCGCGTCACGGGTAAGAACTTCTCCACCAGCAGATACCCAATAAAATCCATTATCCACCATACAAATGAGAACATTGTGTTAGCAGACTCCAGATGTTTAGCTATACTGCAAGACAGCAAAGAATACATAGTTGCCAATTTACATGTTAGAAATATTAACAAAACAATTAGCCGTTAAATGGGATTAGGAAATAGAAAACAATATGTGGGACGAATTCAGCAGGCAGCAGAGAATTCAAAGTGATGGAGTATGGAGCTTATAGATGAGACTTTTTTTTTTTTTTTTTTGGATTCAACGAAAAATTAAATGTGGACACTGGCATATGAAGCGAAACAATGTAGTCTGAGCAATGCATAATAAAATACAAAAAGCTAACCACCAAGTTAACCCATATATAACCAAATATGCAGAATATATCAAAAAGCAACAGTTAGCCTTCCGTAGGTGGCTTACTTACAAATGCAGATTTAAAATGCAATGCAGGTGTCTATCTTACTAAGTCTATCAAAACCACATATATGTCAAAAAACGTTTTTAAAGTTCAAATTATACGGCAAAATCAAGTGAACAGTGTCCCACATGTTTGAATTTTGAACATCATCATGGTTCTATGCACAAGTATGGCCAAATAAACTTGCACTACTGTGTGATCAAGTGGATGGAGATCTCAGAACAAAAATAACTAGAGTGCGCAGTACAAGAAATAATTGTAGTAATCTCATCACATAGGCTTCACAGACGCGGTATGTGGTACTTGTTGAAAAGTTGCTGGTCTCCATTGAATCTGGAACTATTTCCGCCTCAACATAAGTTCCACTCAGCTTTTAGTACCAGTTACCTCACAGATCCCTCTCCATATGATCTAGCTTTTCAATGCACAATAAGAAAAACTACTTGCACAGCACTCACCAAAGGGTTTTGCCCCTGTGTCACCATTTCTTTTTGTCTGGATTACAAAACTAGCATTGCCTTCCACCCTCAGCTTGCTCCTTCTGCCACTGCACCATTAGACTGCACTTCCATCCATCCCAATGTCAACAGCTGCCTAAACCCTTTCCCCCTGCTTGCTCACTAGCAGCAGAGTCCATGGCCACCATTGTATGACAGCCCCACTTTCAGGGCTACAATCCCCTTTTCCAACCGGGATACCCATTTCCATTACTTTCATAACGGAAATACAAAGCATTCAAAGAGTTATATCAGGAAGCAAAAAAGAAGCATGGCAACACGCCAGCACAAAGACTGCACTTTGCTCATACCGGGCCAAAGTGAAACGACCAGCTAGAAACTGCAACCTACTAGGCTACAATCCCTTTGCTTAGCAGCATCCAGATCCAGACCACCCAGCAACTTTCCTCAGTATCAATCCCCAGCTAGACTGGTACTGCTGGTCAATATCTCTGCATCAGCTTCTACTACGATGGAAGCAGGCCAACATCATTAGCTGGCTCGCTATGGGGGCTCTGTCCTTGCTGCCAAAGGTGGTGGCAATGAGGGGATCACCAAGGAACGCGGTACTAACATATTGGAAACAAGACACCGAACAAAAGCAATCCGAAGAAAAAATAGTTGCACAGGAGGAAATCCCTTCAGCAGGAGTGCTATGAGAATAATTTTCCCTTATATGCAAATGGTAAGTGAGTGAAAAATGTGCCTATATTTTGCAAAAATTGGGCAGAAATTTTGGGACTGGGAGACGGAACAAACCATGACCAGATCAAATGCACTATTACCAGTCTCCCCTTGATATATTGCTCTGCCTGCACTCACCAGAATAAGTAATACTAAACCGAAAGTAAGAATCTCTAAGCTATAAGTACAAACATGAAAATCACTCTAACTACTGACCGGCAATCTATTTTAAGAGAATGAAATGAAATGGTAATAACTACACATCTCTCGCCACGTACTCCAATTACCTGAGGCAGTCGCCACTTCGGCCACGGGAGCCGTGTTCCCTCTCTTCGTCGTCGCTGGAGGAGGACGATGTACCACTTCCGCTCTCCTCGTCGGCTGGAATTGGGGACCCGCCGCGCTGGCCGTATCGCATACGATACTCGATGGCGACGCAGACCATGTGGACGACGCACTGGGCGGCGTACCCAGCGATCCAGAAACGGAGCGGCATGGAGGGGCTCTCGTCGTGGCTGAGCACGAGCACGACGGCGGAGACGAGGATGAAGGCGAGGTTCCAGAGGAAGTCGAGCGCCACCACGGGGCGGGAGTAGGCCCAGTCCGCCTGCCGCTCCTCCAGCTGCTCCGCCGCGGCCTCCCGCACCAGCAGCGACGGCTCCCGCATCGCTCGGCGCCCGCCCCTCCGCAGCAGCCGCGCCGCGCCCCGGAGCGACGGCCGGCGCAGCGCGCCCCGCGGCGCCGCCCGACACCGCCGAGGAGCGGCGCCGAGTCAAGGAGCGCGTCGCCGCGGGGGCTCGGGGAACGGGGTGTCGCCATCGCGGGAACCCTAGCGAGATCGCGGGGAAGGTAAGAAGGTGAGCGCGTGTTTCTCCCCCTGCGGAAAGGGAACCCTGAAGAAGCAGCCAAAGCAGAGATGACGAGTGTCTGAGACTCTGAGTCGAGATTTTCCTCCAAGATTTGTTTTTTTTTTTTTCCTCAAAATTTAGTATATTCTTACCATACAGTACCGACGTCCGACATGCTTACGGTAATAAGATGGTTATTGCAAAGGCTTTTTTTTGTGTCAATTCGAAAAAAAGGCTTTTTTTGCGTTTGCAATCTCCACAAATTGCTAAATCAACGCCATAGATTTGCATAATTTCATTGGCACAATTGGCGTTCAACCTAAATAAAATATAAATGTTTTTGAGAATTAAAAATATAAATGTTTTGACTACTTGGATTATCAAAACTTGTCTACTATTTCAAATTAGAATGACTCTTCCTATCTACACGATAATTTGGATCTCGTGTCGCCCGGCCCAATTAGCAAGTTTGGGACCTGGGTCCCCATTTGAAAGTTCAAGATCTAGATTGAAATTTTAGTAAAGGTCTGTTTGTTTCCTAAGGGATTAGGGACTTTAGAGACTAATTTTTAACCTTATTTAGTCTCTAAATTACCAAAACATAAATTAACAACAACTACTAATTTTTAGTTCCATTTAGTTCATATTTTAATAGAACCTTGAAAGGGACTAGAGACTAATTTTTTTTGAATCATTTAGTCCCTAATCCCTACTCCGTGAAAGCAAACAGGGCCTAAGTTTTGATGACATGGATATGAAAATTTTGAAACTCCTGAGGCCCATTTAGTAATTTTTGAGGACATAGATATGCAATTTTTAAAGTTTAAAACCTACATGGCATTGTAATGCAACTTTGGGTAGTGGCCCCCGACATGTCAGATAAATATCAGCACTGTGTCGATCAGGTTAAAACCTTTTTGTACTAGTATTGGAGCCTAAGATAACCCTAATAAAGACCCAAAAAGGGAAAGTGAAAGTTAATATAGGACCTAGATGACACTGCATCCCCTCTATTTTACTCTCGATAGAATGTGTAGATAATATTTTGAGCTGGACTTAAACTGAACGGTCCCTGTTTTGATGACAAACTCTTCAAATAATTAATATAAAATATAGACACCAACCTCTTTTTATGTGTAATACTAATTAAATTATATAACAAAAATGGAAAAATGAAGGTCAATACTAGTTGGAGCCAATGAACTAACAATGACCCCATGCTATCACTATCGAGGAGAGACATGTGCCCCCACAATTATCCTTTTAATACGATTGTCGGACTCGACAGAGATACAAAACTTTCACTATTGGGTATAAAATTGTCATTGATAGGCAAGGTCTATCATTGTTGTTGTCGACAATTGACCTCTACCGAGTCAATCCCGACAACGAAGTTTAGACCCAACCGCGATCCATGGTTCAAAGTGGTGTAAATTCTTAGAACCACTAACTTATGTATTTGTAAGTGATTAGTCCCCCCTCCCTCCTTAAACTTAGGTTACTTCCATTTCACTACTACAAGACTACTTAAAAGAACTTCGCGGCGGGCAAAAACCATTAACCATGGCGGTTTTTGAGCCCGCCATGGCCAAAAGCAATGAAGTCTTTACCGCGGAGGTTTTTCAGCCCCACGAATGCGCGACACGGTAAACCATGAAAAAACAAAAAAAAGAGATAAAGCCTAGATCTAGCCTAACGGGGCTGGATCTGCTCAACCCAGCCTGGATCTGGGTGCTGCTGTCGCTAGGGTTTCTTGGAGCGCCGTCGGCTAGATCGACCTCACCGAGACCAAATCCAGGTTCACCGACACCGAATCCTTGAGGTGGAGTATTTCAAACCTTAAGGCTCGTATATATATACTTGGAGCTCGGAAATGGGCCTTTGGACTGGTGAGTTGGGCCTGATTAATGGCGGTTATGTTAAAATGACCACCACGGATAATCAATTTTTTTTTGAAGGATCACAGATATAATCAATTTTTGCGTGGTGGTTTTTATAACCGCCACGGTTAATGAAATGGAAACGCCTTATAAAATAATTTTTTGTAGTATTGTTTGTGATATACTCAATGGATTAGTATATGTGGACACTCAAACTTCAAACCAAACCAAGCAACTTGTATATACCAGAGAACTGCTGAAACATTGCATGCATGATGCATGCCAAAACATAGTGCTAAGCGCTTGTACATGACAGATTTAAACTACATGATACACCATATGGGGTAGACCGTATAGAGACCACTAACCACACGGGAAACAAAAGGAGAGATCCCAAAGTACAAACACCCCTATATGTTTGGATCAGGACCTAAATATATACTTTGAGTATAGTACACTAACAAAGAGGTACCCTACAATGACCTCAAGTATGTATAAGACTGCTTCATCACCTAGATAGATATGCTATATGTATTTTTTTCTACTTATTTCCTGTATATATGCTTGCCTGCAAGCAGGCAACCACATTAACCTGACAGAACACATTGCGTATTCAGAAATCAGGACACAACAAGGTGTCAGTTCTTAGGTAACAGCTGAACATGATAGCCATCGATCGGGGAAGCTGAGCCCGGGGGTACGGACTATGTTCCCTCCTTTGATTGTCCTCCAACTGCAAATCGCCAATGAGCTTATTTAAAATTTAATTTCTAGAAGAATTTTGTAACCAGGCGAAAAGAACTGGTACCTGTATTTTGTAACCAGGCAGTGGATGAAGGTTGCCATCAAAACCTTGCTGAGATCTGTGCCAACACAGAAGCGGAGCCCCCCACCGAAGGCCATGAAGTGCTTCGTCCCCACCGGTTATTTCCACCTTGTCCTGCTCAAGTGCCACCCACAAGAGAATTGTTTAAAGTTCAGAGAGACTCAAGAACTGAATATGTTCTAGCGTTTTTCATGTCCATTTGCTTTCGTCTTTCGAGTTATGAATCCATGCATGCATGGAGGCTTCGAGCTATGATAGGCATATCTTATTACAAGTTGATGCATCTTTTTGCTTGATGCGAACAATGTACTGTCTCAATTGTTATGGCTTTAAGATTGCTTCATTTCTTTTATACGTACGTGTCTCTTTTCAGTGGAACAGCGCAAATTAAGTAGCTTTTATTTGACTATATGCTGTTCCTTAAGCTGACTTGACCATTCTCTCATGTAGACATATCACGTAGCAATCTACAAACAAACAACTGAGCTTACTACTGCAAATCCAGGTTCATATCCCCTTGGTATAGGGGGCAAGATAGAATTATTTACTCCTGCGTCATGTCCCCTTGACATATTTCTTTTCCTACTTTCCACTGGGACTATGTGATACGGAGTATAACGTAGCACATGGTTCACCTGCACCCCATTGAGAAAATGTCAGGCTATAGAACCCTAAAACCGAGACATGCTAGGGCAAGTGGTCAGAATCCCATGCAATTTGTTGCAATATATTAGTACTCTTCCAAGGCGATCGATTGGTGCACTTGTTTGCCAATATAGGTCCACGCTCGTTTCATCATGCATGTGTGTGTGTAAGTCTTTTTTATCCGATTTTCTTACTCTCCCAGAACCCTAATGATAACTTTGAGTAGCAACGAATAAATATGGATAGCGTTTATTTCGGTTTTGCACAAATAGAAAAGGGCACAAACCTGCCACCTCCACGGATTAAACTCCAATGGATCTTCATAGATTTCGGGGTTTAAGTGCACTGCTGGAGGACACACCATCACTCCCCAGCCTGCCGGAATGGTGTAGCCTGCATCCAGAGGTCCGGACATACGATAAATATATCTGAGAATATTTTTTGAAGTCTTAGTACCTAGGTAGTATATATTCTCTGTTCAAACAGGTCATGGTGTCTTACTATTTCTGCAGATATGCATTATCGTATATACCTTTGAACTCAATGTCTTGCAGGGCCTTCCGGAAAATACCCGGCACGATGTTTGCCAGTCGTACAATCTCGAGCGTAACCTGCTTCGTCAACACCGAAGAAAGAACGAACAACGTCATTTACAAAAATTGCATTTCCTGTTTCTCTCAAATCCGTTTTGCCTTACTCGTTCTTTCTAGTGATCCGCATGCACGTACACATGCATATTTGTCCTAGATTTAGTTACATATATTAACAGGGGTGATATTAAGCTAAGTACAGTATCTTATTCCTCGTAGACCGTGCACATGCACGAAACCCTGACCATTGCACAATCGTCATTTTTCTGTCAAAGCGCCATTTGTTACCGTGGCTGTAACTGCAAGATACAACTATATATGCATGCCGAGCTATCCTTGTTTAACGGTGTTGCAGTCAGCAATCCGTGGCGTATCTAGGTACATCTAGACCCGGTTAGGCTCACCTGAGATGTGAAGGTCATGGACTTGTACTCGGCCCACGTGAGCCCGGCATCCCTGTCCTTCCTGTTGCTGACAATCGCCTCATGCTCCTCCTGACCACACACAACACACACACCACAGAGCATCAGCTGGTCAATTGTTTCCGGCACAAGCCAGGCCCTGTTGCCTGCGGGCGCCTACGTCGATGCACGTAAACAATTGCGTTCAATTCGCAGCTACTAGCTGCGGCCGCAGCACGCACTGCAGACTAACCGTTAGCGCCCGGAGCACCCTGGGGTTGTCGGCCAGGAGCTTGACGCCCAGCGTGAGCGCCAGCGCCGTCGTCTCGAAGCTGGCGAAGAGGAGCACGAACATGAGGTCCAGCGCCACGGCCTCCGTCATGACGGGCTTCTCCCTCCTCAGCTCCTCGATCAGCACGTCGAAGAAGTCCGCGCTCTGCCTCCCCGGATCCGCCATCCGCTCCCGCATCATCGTCCTCAGCACCTTCATCGCCTTCCTCCTCCCCTGCACACATGCATATAGAGGAAGCCTTAGCGGAAGGAAGGGATTCGACTCTAGAACCATTGACCGTGATCGATGAGGTAGCTTGCTTGCATGTGATGTGAGTGGTCGTATGTTTGACTGGATGCATGTGCTGTCTTGCTCACTACGTTCCATCGCGTTCTTCGCATGCGTGTGCGGGATAGCTATAGCTAGCATATTAGTTACCTGCATGCACTCATGGTAGGCTGTGCCGGGAATGTCCACCGGGAACGATATGAGGCTGCGAATGAAGGCCACGAAGTTCTTCCTCAGATCCTCCGACGACCTGGACGGCTCGTAGCTGATCAGCTTCTTCGCGGTAAGATCGAATATCATCTGCACGTAAGACGTACGTAAGCACGCAGGAAAATTCAATCGATTTTTCATTTTCATTTCATTTCATCGGCTGCAAGAGATCATTATCAGAGATGCATGCTGATCGATCTGAATTTAAGCAGCAGGTTCTTACGGTGGAGATGGCGTCCTTGAGCTCAACGACGCCGCTGGGCCGGCTCGCCCAGGATCCGAGGCTGGCGCGGCAGGCGCGGTGGGCGTCGGCGAGGAGCACGGCCCTGAGGTTCTCCTGGCCGTAGAGGCGGAGCACGAGCGTCTTGAGGTACTTGTAAATGAAGCCGTGGAGGGAGCCGACGTTGTCGCGGCCGAAGATCTCGGTGAAGGTGTCCGGGTACCAGCTCTCGAACAGCTTCCCTTCCTGCTGGAACACGTAGTAGTTCAGCTCTGGGTCCGCCGACACCACCACCGACCGTCCCACTACGCTCGTCTTGAAGATGTTGCCGTACCTATATACATACACACACATACACACACATCCATCCGATTTGTTCCATCACCAATGAAATTATACGCAATGCAGAGAGTTCAATCATTCATTAGTACAGCCAGCTTAACAATTATCGATCTGCTGCTTGGTTTGCACAGTGATGACTTGCTGGTTAATTACCTGTCCAGTCTCTTCTTCACGAATGGGGAGACGTCACAGGTAGGATTGGGCGCGAAGAACTGCAAGGTCTCGCCGAGGAGAGGGAAGCCGAGGGAGCCCGGAGGCAGCTGGCCGTTAGCTTTCGGGTGGCTCCACCTGTATGCCCACAGGATGGAAGCCATGGCCACGGCCAAGGTCACAGCCCACACTGCTACGCAGACCAGTGATTCCATGGCCGGCCTTCGTCAAAGTCACTAGCTAGGAAAGAGAAAGCTAAGGCCTGGCGATCGACTGGTGACTACTCGTAGTGATGCCAATGGCGTTGCAGGCTGCAGACTGCAGAGATGCAGGGAGAAGCTAGTGCAACATATGGTTGCACAACCGAGAGCCGCGTGCTTGTTATATATAGCAGGCGAGGTACGGTTGCTTCGTTCGCTAAAGGTTTCAGGCTTGCAGCATGCTTAAGTAGACAGCAGAAACATAATTATTAAAGAAAAAAAGCTAATAAGAGGAGGAATTGTTGCCACAGAATCGCTGCCAGTGTTTATCCTTTTGGCGGAAAGAATCCACCAGGAAGCTCGACCTGGGTTGTTCTGTTCTGAAGAATGTGGTACATGCCACAGGAAATAGGCTGTTCTGAAGTGAGCTTTTCTCGGCGTGGTTGCCTGTTTAAGATTGGCTGGCCTGGCTCTGTGTGGTTTAGCAATAGACGACATGTTACATGTACAGCGATGGCCTGCCTGCTGTTCTCCGGACCAGGGATTGTTCCAGTCTCCCAGTTAGATTATGCCATTAGCAGAAACAGGGGGCTACTTTTGGCTGTTTGTTCTAGCTAGTTTCATATGTGCGGGCATATTCTTGTTTGGTTGTACCTGCACATATTATACGAGTACAAAAGCTCAAGCAATAGTCTTGATCAATTAGTTTGACAAATGGAAAATATCGAAATTTGCAGAATGAAGTGATGGGCCCCAAAACGAACCATTTCAAAACATTACTCCCTCCATCCAAAATTATAAATCACTCACACTTTATTGGAGAGTCAAAACATCTTAAGATTAACTAAATTTATATAGTAAAATAATAATATTTATGATACCTAATAAATATCGTTATGTTTTTATTACTTAATTTTTCATAGTACACGTATTTGATGTCATAAATCTTTATATCCCTGTTTATAGTTTTGGTTAAACTTGAGATATTTTGACTCTCATAGAAAGTTGGAATGAATTATAGTTTGGGACAGATGGAATATTATTGAATATTTTTTTCGTATCTTTGACCATCAATATTTAAATGAACACAATATAGAGTGTAACACAAAAACATGTTGTTATTCCTATTTTGAAATGATGAAGATCATATCAACATCGCATTAGGCTTAAATATTTCAAATAGAAATTAATAAATACTGTCTCCATCTCTAAAAAAAAAGTAATTATAGATTTGAGACAAGACAAACATTTCTTAAGTTGACCAAGTTTATAGAAAATATCAATATTTATATTTTCAATTTAATTTTTAATGACACTTATTCACCGTAATAAATAATAATAATTTTTCATATAAATTTGATCAAACTTAAAGTTGTTTGACACCTTGAAAATAAATTTTTTTTTTTTCATAACAGAATATATGAACAGAAGGTTTTAGGTCCCTTTTTGCGCAGTTCTGTTTTACTAGGAAAATCAGTCGTTTATTAAGCTTTTGTTGGATATATATACCGTGTAAACAAGTTTCAACCTATAAAATCCTTTTTATTCTATTACATTTTTATTATTTTCCTTTATTAATTTATATATATGTCAGTTTATTTAATGTTAGTATTTTTTTTGAAAGGCGGTAAAAAAAGCTTTTGCCGAATTTTAATGTTAGTAAAATTCCACTAAGAGAGGTTTTATCAGTCTGAGACACGGCAGGGGAATGTACAATTAAAGAATTGAATATGCACCGTCACACTAGTGTAGAACTGTAAAGTAGCAGTAGTGGCGCCGAGTTCAAATTTTCAGTTTAATTCTTGTCGATCTGTGTTCGGCCACGTAGTACGTCGCTTTGGCTTTTGATCAAGTAGGACGTCACTATCACAGGTGCGGTAGACCCGGCCGGCCCCGGCTTAATTAGGGAATTCCTTAATTAGCCAGCAGGGTCAGGGAGTACGCGTATAGTTCTCTGTCGCATCCCAGCGTGCACACAACACAGCGAGGGAGGCCGTGTTAATTAGCGTCCTGTACGAGGCAACAGATGAGGCGGATTAGATCGCCGAATCTTCCAGGAACGTAGCAGTAGCAGATTATATCATCCTACGCCAGACATGCACGCCGTCCAGTCCAGGTTGTATATCGTTGCTCCTGGCGCCGGCGATGCATCGTCTTGTCCACATGCATGTCTGTCGGTCGTGCTCGTGCGTTCTTGGGATTGGAATTGGATCGATGTTGTTGTTCATGCATGCACCTAGACCGCAATCAAACTACGCGCACGTACGTGTCGTCATTAGTTATATCTGTCCCCGGATAGACATTGATTGCGTCGCACCGCCCCGGCATGATCGATGACCGGCTAGCTCTACTACGACGTACTGCACCTGCACGTCGTATGAAGCCGCGTCCGGCCGTCGGAGCTTCTTGCTTTTGATCGATGATGACAATTCGTAGGATTATTATTGATCTACTACGAGCATATCCGTCAGTGCTACTCATGCATTCTTCGTATGATAAAGTGATGGATGGTCATGCCATTGCCACGGGCCCTCTTCTGCCGACTGACGACGGTGAATAGTTTATCCTAAGACATACACTGGACTTGGAGACGACGACGACCAGGACCAGCCGCAGCATGCCGACGCCCGGGAGACCAATCGAACCGAAACACTGCACACACACGCGACTCTGAATGTGAAAGGCGCTGCTACTTCAGCACCAGAGGATGCAATGCAACGACTGACGCAGCGCACCCGTCGATCATCCAGGAGCCGACATGATCTTAGCGCGACGCGTCCATCGGCTGCCACATCGGCGCCACGTAGGTCTGTCGATCCGCGAGTTACCGATAGGTACCTATGGATCGGTCTCCAAATTGCCGACAGGTGCCATACCTCACATTTGTAATTAATAATTGTTCAAAAATAGCTGTAATTCAAATTACTAAAAAAATATTGATTCCGTCCGGTTTTGTTAAGATGCATCGTTGTTCGCGTGGGGGAGTTTATTAGCGCCGGCCGAGGAGTTTAAACCACGAGCTGTAGATTTCGTCAAGATACGCATATGGCCTAATCGGCGATAAGCCGGCGGAGTCTGCTCCCCAACTACCGTCTGATCGTAACAGAAAAGCCCACCAAACACACATCTTAAGATCACGACAGATATATTGGATTCACGAACTAGCTAGTACGATATATTCGAGATCTTTAGCTGATGCTGACGCTGACGCTGACGCTGATCAATCGATGAGCTTCGCCACCAGGCACCACATCCCAACCGATCAATCGATGCCACTGGAGATAACATCACCCACAAAGATATGCTTGCGACGGTTAGATTGCATCCACACGGGTGAATCACAATGTTGCCTACATAGCTTCCTAACGATATAAGCGGTAGGTTGCTCAAAAAAAAAAAAAAAACCTAAGCGGTAGTCGCCGTATGGCCACCACTACTCCAAATTAAATCACTTATTGGTTTGTATGAGAGAATTCATAACTTTTTTATATGAATACAAACTGGTTTGTTTGTGAGAATTCATAACTTTTTATATGAATACAAACTTTATATTAAATAAAATTATTAAGTTCAACGAGATTTAAACTTCATAGTTGCAACTTTTTTCATTGTAAATAATTTAGATGTCTAAATATTCAATATAAGTTATCGAACATGTTAAATCGTATCGAATAAAGAAAACTAAAATTAAAGTTGTGGAGTAGTACACAATGAGACCAAGTACAATTGTACAGTACACAACGGTGTCTCTAAATTAGCCCATGCAAGAACATGAGCCCGACCATTGACCAACTCCTATAGTCTTGTTTAATCAATTGCTAAAAAGAAAGTGAAAACCCATAAAAAACAGGTGGTTTGTGCGGCTGATAAGTTGATGCAGTTTCATTGTGAAAGAAAATGATTATATCATGGCTGATAAGCTGCGCAAATGAATAGGGCCTCACCACAATTTTAACTGCATGAAGTATCCAATAGACTGTTGCTGGGTAATTAGCATAGGGTAGCTCCATGCATGGATTGAACAAAACGATGAGAGAGGAAAAGAGGAGATACAATCGGCTTTCAGAACCATTAATTACTTTTGTGAGGCTTCGTTCTGTTGTGTCGGTAGGCAAGCACTGCACGGCACACTAAAAGTATTGAGCTCTTTGACTCAGCTAGCTCTAGTTTGTTGGATTCTTCGAAAGGTTTAACGTTTTGACCAAAAGTTCGTATGATTTGGCGTGAAGGAACCATCGCATGCAAAAGGCGCAGCATGGAAGGGTTCTCCGAGTGTTTGACTATGTAGAATTGTTTGATCCAAACAGCTAATTAGATTAGGAAATAGTTAAAGTACTTGTACGCAGCTGATACAAACCTTGCATAGATGGCCTGACAAGCAAATAGGTCTGGACAGTGTGCAACTAGTCAAACAAGATGACAAGGCGGCGTCTCTGAAGTCTGAATGCACTACAACTGTTGATGAGTTTGCAACTTTGGAGCTTGCAGTTGCAGTAGCTCAAGTGACAGTGTGCACACACAAGCGAAGCCACCCCCACTGACACTGATCCAGTTGTAGTGGAACACTAGAACATACTACTGATGAGCCTGTTAGAGCTGTCACTTGTGACTTGTAGCTAAGACAAGTAGACAACTGATTCCTGTGGCGACTGTTGAATTGCTATCATTCGCTCAGGATCCGACCACCCTAAGACATGCCAACATGCACCATTCAAAAGTGAACATGCCAGCAGGCTAGTTGCTCCTTGCATGCCAGCCCACTGATGCATCAGTATCTAGTGGCAAGTTGCTGAACCCACGCCTGCATAGTTGCATTGCATTGCATGCCTCCATACAAGCTGTATTCTTCTCTGTACATTGTTGGCACTTGGCAGCACCAAATTTGAGACTCCAAGTGACATCATATAAAGTAGGAAGCATCTTCCGAAGGGGTGTCCCCATTTTAAGTGGTTGGTCTCATGATCGATCGCTGTGCAAGTGCGCAGAGAGATCAAGATTTATATGGTTGGGGATGATGTGCATGTATATTTGTTGCAAGATTCGTCTTGAGGGAACCTTGGACATGCATGCCAATGACCAGCCTCGGTAGCACGAAAACTAACACAATTTCACTTGCACCTGCGTTGTCGTACTTTTCCACCATTTGACATTGACCTAGAGATGCCTTGTCCCTTGGATTCCTTCACCCATTATGCCATTACCAGACTGCAGAGTGCAGACACCAGTGCGATCAGTCGACTAAGCATGCGAACGGCCGAACGGGCATTGTTATCAATCAAGTAGGAGTAGCAAGGTTCAGTAATGGAACAACTAGCAGGATAGTTTTAGCAGCAATTGAAGCACAATTACAGACTCTGAGCAGCTGAGCAGACAGACATATACAGGCATCAGTTATGCAGAATGCATGAACAGCGTCATAATAAATAACAAACATAGATTCAGGTCATCACCCGTCAGTCCATCCTCTAGCAAGCATCGATTTCTTACAAGATAACTACTCTCATCTCATGTGTCCTTTTCTGAAAGCTTGGTGGTGTCTGACAAAGTGACCAGTGCAAGTTGCGGAGTTGCATGTCGCTGAAGCCTGAAGGGATATATTGGCTTGATCACACGGATCATCCTTCAGGGCTAGGCTGGTCGAGGGTTTGGTCAACACTCAACTCAACCTCGGACTCCTCTCGCTCGTCTCACACCCTTGAATCAACAAGTGCAACTCGTGAGTTGTTTTACTAAATTTTCAAGCTTAATGAAGTCATTCACTTTGAACAATTTTCAAGCTTGCCGCTCTTTGAGTAAGTTGTTATCCAAGTGATGTTCTCTTACTTAATTCAGTTTTCGCTTTGACCCCCAAAAAACACCTTTCTTTGTCTTTAGGGCACTGGGCACTCACAATGCAGACTCTATCATAGAGTCTAAAACTATTTATTACATTGGCTAACGTGGACTTAGAGTCTAAATAAGACTTGGAGTCTTGTTTTTTCTACTTCTCTCTTCTATAAATATCTTTACATCGCCACATCAAGAAAGTACAATAAATATGATGGTAATAAATAAGCTTAGACTCTATGGTAGAGTCTGCATTGTGAGTCTCTTACGCGCCCTGTGTTTGCCGGATTGCAAACTGTGATTGTCCAGAATAGTCTTCTTCACATTCCTGCTCAACAATCAGTGCGCGAACAGCTGTTTAGCCGAAATCTTTTTGGGCTTATTTGGGCTGAAATCTGGGCACCGCCGCATGGTCCAACCAAGCAAGCCATTAATATGGTAATGTGGCTATATGGGCTTGCAAAGGCGGCCCAATAAACATGCTGCACCAACAAGACATAATCCAGCATTACTGAATCTATATCTATATCTATATTTATACCTACTAATAAAGAGAAAAATTTCTTGACCAAAATTTTTGGGTCTGCCCTCCCACCTCTCCTCTTTCAAATCGGACTCTTACATAAATAAATCTATCTCTATAATCAACGGAAGCTCACCAACGTCCCCACGTGGAAAAAACTTCAAATCAATGGAAGGAAAAGGAACTCAATCGGACTCTTACATAAATAAATATATTTAATAAAGAATTAAAAATTCAGAAAAAAAAAAATTAATCTGTCAAGATTCCACTAACGACGGGAGAAGAGATCGTAGAAAATCTCTCCGTGAAAACATCCATAGCGAGCCCCTAATCACGCGAGACTTGATGGCCTTTGCCGTTTAATCTGGATCTATTATTTTAAATACTAAAAATAGATAATGACGTGTTACCAAATTATGGTCTTCTGTATATATGACATGGCACTTTATTTTCTAGAGTGACATGACACGTTACATGGACCAAAAACCAATCATGCATTTTTACTGATAATTCAAAAGTTGTATACAATAATTTACTGCATGCACTGACTCACTCTGACACACACATACAGTCACGTTATTGGCTTCTCATGTAACACACTTGCTAACACACACATGTCACGTACACATACTTCAAACGTTACGGGTCACTAACACGTATACACACGTGAAAGTCACGTACAAAAAAAAAAAGTAATCGAAGTATGTTACAAAAATTATCATATTTGTCAGTCATGCATCAATCAAATCTAGGAAAAATGTATCAAAAAATTTCCTTATTTATCATTAAATAAATATATATTTCACATATTACCTCTTATACGTGATTGTAACCGTCCGATCAAAATAAATGAATGGCTCACAATTATTTAGGTGTGTATCGTAGCAAATGCCAAAATAAAGCATGCAGCTATTCCGTGTACCGTATGTCCATACCAAGTTGTACCCAAATTAAATTCTAATTCTAATAACTTCACTCTATATACCTAATACCAATGGTCCATACCAAGTCGCGGCGAACCGACACGGGCGGCTACGTTGAGCAAGGGTGGCCGCGGGCGACCGGCGTCGGCGGCGTCGCGCGCGAACTGAGGCGGGCGGCCCGGTGAGGGCAAGGGCGGCTACGGCAGGCGGTGGGTCGACATCGCGTAGTCTTAAACCGGATCCGGCGTGTGGCGTGCGGCTTTTGGTAACCAGAAGCCTGTTGTCCGCTCAAGGCTCCAACGCTTCAGGTCCAAGCGCTTCCACGTCGTTCTCCGGTTAAGATTAAATTAGGCATCTATGATGGCCCTGGCCTGACCTATGTGCTTCGTAGGGCGAGGTCTACAAAACCATCATTTGCCCGGAGATCACCGCCAAATCCCAAATGAGTCTCGGTTTTGCTTGCCTTTGCCGCCAAATGTTCGATCAATTGTCCGAATACTCTCTCAGGACCCATGACTTGTCTGGTCGACAATATACATTTAGTTTCGAGAGAGGAGAATGTGAAGTTTCGCCATGTTTTCCTCACCACATTTTTCTTCTGCCAAATATGTCTATCGCACGATCAAAACTCCGAGTCCAAAGCGAGCACGCAACCCGATGATGAATACGCGTGGCCCAAAATGGAACCGACCGGAGTTCGAACCAAATCGACACAAATAGCAGTCACCGGCCTGCCCCTGCGGGGGGGGACGTGGAAGGGAGAAAATTTCAACAATCTTTTTTCACCTTTTTATGTCTTCCGGATCTGTCCGCCAAAAAGTCCGTTTACGATATGAATCGATCCACAAATAAAAGGAACACAATTAGAGATGTCCGCACTCTTCATCGCCCTCCCGCTGCAAACGCGACGGGCGTGTTTCCTAGTAACCAATAATGGCTGAATAAATTAACTGGTTGCTGCAGAACTCCTGAAACTTACTACTAGTTAAGTACTACTAGTATCAGTAGATCTTGAATAATTTGTCGGCGTGCTAGCGCCTCAATAAAGCATCCACAGATGAGTTGGATGGTATTGGAAACACGGTGAACGGGGAAAGGACGACCAGAGACCAGTGGCCTACTGTCCTGTCAAAAATTTTTTTTTTTTTGAGCAAATACTGTCCTGTCAAAATGTGTCTGGACCAATTCATTCCGGGCCCCGTTGCCGTCACGACTGTTGGGGCCTTCCTCTCCATAATTTGGGACCGAGCAGTGTTCTTTCATATCATAAATAGATCTGAATCTTGAATCCAGCACACACACAGCACAAGTTAATAAGTTTTATTTTTTTTAAAAAAAAAGATTACATACAACAAAATTGTGATGCTAGAATTAACCCAGTTGTGCTTATCCGGGATGAATCGCAACAATGACTTCTATTTACCACCACTTGGCACAATTTGGCAATTGAAGAAGAAGAAGAAAACTTTGCAAGGGCCAGGGGTTTTACCTACCCTTCCATTTTCACCCCTGTTAACAAATTTCCTATCTGAAAAAGTACCGTCCAAAAAGAAGAGCAAACAGAAACAGTTAAGAGAACACAAGCTCAAGGAGCTAGAAATGGCGATCCAAATTGAGAAACGAAAAATGCTTATCAACATTGAGGATTTTACTTCACAGTCCTCCTGCTACTGGTCTTGGTCCTTGGCAGTCCAGTACGTCTTGACAACCAGGAGGATCTTCTCCCTAACGAGCGGGCCGTCTTCGTGATCGACGATCTGGCTCTCCCACCTCATCCCGTCCGCTACGCTCTTGACCTTCACCAACATGTCCACGTCTTCCCTGATGATCACCGTGCCTCTGGGCCTCAGGATCCTGTCCATCTCCAGAAGGATGCGGTCCATCTCACACCTTGCAAAAGCAAAGCATCAGTTCCTGCGCCTTGCTACCTGCCTGATCTATGCTGCAGGTTCCTCAACTGATTATATACCTGTTCTTGTACAGGGTGAAGACCGAATCCGCATGGATGAGATCGTAGGTCCTCGGGTAGGTAGACATGCCCTCGCACCTGCAGTGAATGAATGCAGCAGCGACAGTGAGATCGCGAAACCTTAACCGACCGTCGCGCCACCGACACGCCACCGTCGCCATTCAATCACCGTCGCTGGTGGAAGGACAAGGACCATCCATCAAATGTAACGAACGAACGAACCAACTCACCAGTCCTGGTAGCTTCCGATGAGCCCGCGTTCGTAGATGGCCCCGAGCGTGGTGGTGTTCCCGACGGTGGGGACCATGTTCATGACCCAGAGTGGGTCGCCGGCCACCGCCAGCGCCGCGGCGAACCCGCCCAGGCGCGCGTTCATGTCCAGCACGTTGCGGTACCGCCCCTTCTGCTCGAACTGACTGATCACCAACTTGTAGTGCCGGACCCTCTTCCGCCACAGCTCCGTGTCCTGCGCGAATGACTTGCCCGTGACGCCCTTTGATGGTGCCGCGGGGAGACCCTGGGCGGCACGGCCGTCAGCCGCTGCGGCCATTTCTTCACCGCGCCGCCGGCGACGTCCTTGGCGCTAGAGACCTCCGGTAGCGGCGTTATGCACGCCTCCATCTTGTCGTACCTGCGTCGGTAGTACGCCCGTGCAGATCATAATCGATTACTTTCCAGCTCGATCGTACGGATACATGCATCGAATGTGTGATGTGGGTACAATCTACCAACCATGCGGCGTCGGGGTTCTTGCGCGAGCAGAAGGGCGTGGACGACTTGGACGAGGTCTTGCAGTCGGCGTGGTTGTAGGGCTTCTGCCAGACGGCGATGTCGCCGGCCTCCTTGACCTTGGTCCAGCAGAGGCTCCTGGCGACGGCCTCGATGGCCTGCTGCTCGGCGTTGAGGTCCTCCTTGGTCCGCTCCCACCCCTTCCAGTACTTCTTCCAGTTGATTGGCGGCCCGGACAGGATCCAGTACCCTCCGGGACGCAGCACGCGGTCAACCTCGATCAGGTACAGTCCATCTGCACGTAGCGGCATTCGATCGGCACTGAGAGTGCTGAGCTAAAATGGAGCGTGCGTGCGTTTGAACAGAGAGAAGAGAGGCCGTGCGTGCGTGCGTACCGTAGAGTTGCCGGGGATGAGGCAGCGGGAGCAGTGCGCCATGTCGAAGGCGCGGGCTGGGTAGGTGAGGCGGTTGGACGCGAGCACGCCGATCATGGCCGGCACGCCGCGCTCCAGCGCGAACTGCACCTGCGCCTCGTGGGAGTCCCGCGGCGCGAACGACATGGCCAGGATGTCCCGCGACAGCAGGTACGCGCCCCAGCTCGCCACCTGCACACATTTTCGACACGAACAAGCATATCAGAGTACACATTTGTGAGCGAGCACCTAGTCACAATTTCTCTAGCTTCTCACGGTGAACTACAACTCTAGCTTCTTGTACTCACGAAATGGTTGCTGAACTCAATAGAATCGACTGGTAAGTAAGACAACTAATTTTACTGTGCGTGCTTCTCCAATTTATCCAATGCAAGAGATTACTGGCTTTCTCAAGTCAATGCTTAATTGTAACGTCTCAAATCAAATTATCCAATCTAATCCACTCGACATTCTCCTGGTTCGCCAAATCCAGTTATCTCTGTAGGAGTATCTAATAACTACGGAGCTGAGCGAGAGCGTGCATTGCAGTACTTACCCCGCATCCGGTGTCGAGCGCGGTGCGAATGGATCCGTCATGGAGCGGGATGATCTTCCCAATGTCATCGATGTACGCGTCAGCGCCGTTGGGGAACATGGTCCCGCCGCCGGGAACCTGAGCTTGTCCCCATCGACGCGGATCCAGTTCTGCACCGCCTTCTCGACGGTGAGCTCCTTGTGCGGCACGTTGGCGAACCAGGCGACGTCGCGGCTGGCGGGCCACGGGAACGGGGTCCGGTACCCGTGCGGCGCGGGCACCAGGCACCGCAGCCGGTCCCGGTCCGACGCCGGGCAGTGCCGCTCACGGTACACCAGGCGGTCCCGCGGGAACCGCAGCGAACGCTCCACGTCCTCGCACGGCGTGTACTCCGAGTACTTGGCCGCGCACGCCGGGTACCGCCGCGGCCGCGCGGCTGAGGAAGAGGAGGTGGAGGTGGTGGTGGTGGTGGCGTCGTCGAGTGCGGCGGTGGCGGTGTGGCGCGCGGAGAAGTCGAGGGGCGGGGAGGCTGAGGCCGAGCGGGAGTGGGAGCGGGAGGTGGCGCGGGACCGGGTTCTTCTCTTGGGCGTGGCGGCGGTGGGGGGTTGGTGCAGGCGACGGAGGTGGCGATGGAGACGGCGGGGAGGAGGATGGGGAGGATGCGAAGCCGCCGTGTTGCCAGACGCCGACGAGGTAGGAGGCGGAGCAGAGGAGGATGACGACCACGAGCGGCAGGAACGTGGGGCGGCCGCCGCCGCGCGCGGCGGACGGCGGGATGTGCAGCTTCGTGGCCGTCGAGCGGACCCCCATGGCGTCTGCGTCTGCGTCTGCGTCTGCCTGCCCCTCGCACTCCTCGTGCCGGCTGCTGCTGCTCCGCTCCCCAGTGGGGGAGTGCCGCTGCTGTGGGTTTAAGGCGGGGGTGCAGTAATAGTGGGGAGTATTTGATTTGGATGGCGACGCCACGGCCGACGGGACGAGCCGGCGAGGGCAGTGCAGCTAATTAATTACCGGGGGAAATGACTTTGTTTGACCGCGCACGACTGGTGCTCTTCACTTTTGTCGGTCGCGGTGCGTGCTGGTGGCTCCAGCTCCAGCTCAGCTGGAGACACGACTAGGAGTACTGGTACAGCTACACTTTGACAGTGAGTGCGTGTGACTGTGTGACATGAGCAACGTGCAACGTTTTGTACGTATCGGAAATACTCGTACTACTGTACTAGGAGTACAGGAAGGGTGTAGTACGCGTACTACCTTTAAAAGCTGCATCGTGTTTGCACCCGCATCTAGGGAGGGAGACGGAGTGAATGTTGAGCTCGTGACGCCATTCCAATCTCGGCGCCGGCGGTCGTCATGTGACATGCCGCATCTTCCTCACGTTTCGCTGTTTGTCTTTACCAATCCTCTCTACGAGGTTCGAGGAAATGAAAAAGGAGGCGTGACGCTAGTTTGGAAACATTCGCCGAGGCAAAGGTATAAACAATGTATAAATGAAATGTAGGCCACGTTTAGATGGCTAAATTTTAGCAAAAGTAATCGCTGGAACTCCCCAGAAGACTTTTCGTTTGTTTGTGGTAAATATTATCTAACCGTGGGTAACTAGGCTCAAAAGATTCGCCTCAAGTGATGTCATAATAACTGCCAGTAATTAGTTATTTTTTTTATCTACATTTATCGCCTCCGAATATACGCTTTTGATGTATTTAATGTGACGTGACGGAGAGAGAGTTGAAAAAGTTGCAACTTTTAGACTAAAATTTAGCCATCTAAACGAGGCCCTCCATCAGTCCATCGTGACGAAACAGGGTACTACGGGCTAAATTTGGACCTCCATCGTGACGTCGCGCCGAGCAGGCAAAGGGACGAGGCAGAGGCTGCTGGCGCACGTGGGTCGGGTCCGCACGGCTCGCGTGCACTGCAGCGGCACCCTCCAGTCCAGCCGGCCAGCCCCCACCAACCGTGTACTCGTCTCTGCCGCAGACGGCAGTGCACACATCCAGTAGGTGTACAGTACTGTAGGCAACTACAGGTCTCGGCATCGAGTCCTTTTTACTGCGGCCGCGACGGTACCGCGCAAAGCGGCTCTACAAAGGGAGTAGCGGATACTCCTACCACCACCATGGTACTCTATCATTGAGCCGACGCACATGCACATTAACGTAGGCCAATCAACGGCCAGCGCCAGGAGACCGAAAGGGATCGTCGACCCCCAAGGCCCCCAAACAGTCTGACAGTCTCGGTGCCTTCTTCTCCTCGGCTTCAGCCTGTATCCGGAGACACGGAGATTGTCCGGCCCAGTTGGTGCGAAAAGGAGCTCAGTTCGTCCTTGGTGGTTGCATGGATCCTGTAGACTGTCGGGTGCGGAAATGTTTGCTGCTGCTGCTTCCTTCCTTCGTGCCTCCTGCTCTCGATTGCTTTGCTCTGAATTCGGCACGTAGTACGGTACGGTGGCAAATGAGTAGGGACACTGTGTACCAACGGGACTTTGTACCCGTTCAGATGTCGTCGTCTGTCGTGCGGTAACTTTGACCTGGGGTTCACCGTGCACGGTGCCCCATGGACGGAACATGTCAAAATATATGCAAGTTCTGTCTGCCGTGGAACGCTGTCGGCACAATATTTTAAGGGAGGCCCGGACGAAAAAATATTTTTTGTTGAGATTAAAAAAATCTCACAGATAGGGCCCCACATTAAAGCCTGTGCAGCCGTGCAGGGCCGCCTCCACTGAGCGGAGAAATCATTAGACGTCCTCCGTTGCGCGGCCCATGGAGAAATCATCAGACCAAGGTCAAGGAACTGTTTGTTGTGCCCTCCAAGTTGCATTCGGCCCATTGTTATCAATCGTCCACAGCCCGCGGTCCGCAGCTTCCAGCCGCAGAGGCAGAGAGCGCGTTTCCAGCTCGCCCAAGCTAGCAATACAAAACCTTGACAGCACGGAAAAAGCCAGCAAACAAAACCAAACACAAATTTCTTGCCTAGCCTAGCAATTAGCAAAGCAAGCAAAAGCAAGGGATCCAAACGCCCCCGCAGTTGCCTCTTCCGGCAAGGGTGACCTCAGTCGTTCCGCAAAAAAAAAAAAAGGGTGACCTCAGTCTTGCTCATTCACAGCCCTGAATTACGTGCGCGCTCCTTGGCCTAGTCCGATGACTGATCCGACTAGCTAGTGCCCATCGTGACTCGTCAGATCCCGGAGGATTTGGTACGTGGGTGCTTCCCTGGTGAGAGATCATTGAGCAAATCCGAAAGCGGCAATTACTATGAACGAGCAATATGTGCATCTTGTGCTTCTGATGAACACCATTTGTTGAAATTTTGGGCAAAAAAAATTGCTGCCTTCCTGTTGTACATATCACGTTTATATAGAATTATGTGGTAACTGAAGGAGTATTCAGATATTGGATTGTGATGGATCGTGGCTGAAAAATGAAACATGAAGTTCATATTCAGATATTGTATTGTGAACAAGGTGCCGTGGTTGAAAAATGCAGCCTACTCTTAGGCTTTGCCAATAAACCAGCATGCATGGCCTAATGCCAAAGTGCGAAGAACGCATCGACGTTTCATCTTTGTGAACAAGCAAGCATTTGATACTGAGAAAATGTCAAGATCTCCATTTAGATGGAACAGTGTGGGATCTTATTCCGGTGGGTCAATGCTACTATGTATGAGCATCAGCGTGCAGCATTTGAGTTTATGTGGACAAACTTTTCCTGAACAACTTTAGCAAATATGGATGAAGGACACAACAGGGCAACTAGAGGGGGAATTGGGAGGCCAATCCAATTTTATTTCGGTTGCGGCCATTGTTCTAACACAGCCCAACCAAGTGCTCAAAACATAAAAAGGTAACAAAGCATCTCAACAACGTACAAACTTAGGAAGCCGGATTTGAAAAGTAGAAGCTAAGACTCAAAACATTAAGCATTGGAGAGATGCATGGTTGGTTTGGGCAGACTATACCTTATTTATTGAGCTATTACACGTTCACAAACATTCTGAGATATTTGGTTGAACCATTTGACCAAGAGCAAAATGGTCCAACTCATGATTTGTCCATCTGATGGCTACCGGTTCTTGCAACTCTGCATTGCCGCCAACCGAGTTTTGAGTTCTAAAACCAAAAAACGTCCTACGATTTTGAGGCCTAAACCATATGGAGAAGCGTATCCATTCTTCTCCACATGTAATTTGATCGAATTGGGTTGACCAATTAATCTCTTTATTACAATTGACATTTTTGCATTACCACATATTCGTCCCGAAACATAGAAACCCAAAAAGGTAAAATATCCGAAAAAAGGATCACAGGTACACTTATTCAACAAAATCGCAAATCCAATAGCGTCATCGTCTCGATAGGATTGTTAAGCATTATGAGAAGGCGAGACCCGTCCCTTGGAGCTTGCTTGTCACGGAAGATCCCGTCCAGCCGCGCTGCCATCTCCGGCGTCATGTGGTTCGCCCAGTCCCCGGCGACACCCTTCCGGAAGAAGGCGTCGCGCGGCATGGCGCGGTACCTCCCTGCGGTGCCGCTGCCAGGCCTGTTCACCTCCAGAGCCTTCATCTCGTCGAAGCTGCACAGCTCCACGACGGCCGCGACATCGCCGGCGGCCTCCTCAGCGGGCGAGAACGGACGGCCCATGAACTCGGCGAGCCGCCGCACGTTGCTGGCCGGGTCCCGGAGCAGGTCCTCGTACATGAGGAAGAGCGCCCTGTCCGGAGTCGCCACGCTCGCGCGCCAGTAGGAAAGGACGTGGTCCCAGACCGGGCCGACCGCCACGGTGCCGTCGCAGACGGACTCGAACGTGTCGGCGAACGAGAGGTCCGGCTTGGCGCGCCGGAGGAAGTGCCAGAGCGAGACCACCATGTCCTTGGGGTCCCTGCACACGTACACGACCCTGCACCCGGAACGGCCGGTGGCGGTGACGACGGGCGCCGGGAGCAGGGCGTAGGGCAGGTGCGTGTTCATCAGCCGCGGCGACGGGAGCGCGTCGAGCTTCGCCTCCTCCCCGCCGGAGAAGATCTCGTCGATGAACGGGACGCAGTCGTGCGGGTTGAGCCGGCGGAGCGGATGCCCGGCGCTGGCCGGCGGGTACGCCGTACGTGCCGCGGTGGCGAAGGCCAGTGCCTTGAGCCACGTCGTGCCGCACTTGGGGTAGCTGGCCAGGATCACGTCGTCGAGGCGCGGCGTGAAGCGGCGCTGGAACACGATGGTCCCCGGCACCCAGTGCTCCGGCAGCCAGAAGCCCTGGTACAGGCGCAGCTCCAGGATGGACTGCTGCCTGTGCGGCAGGGAGGCCACGAGGTCGCCGAACTCCTCCCTTGGGTGTGTGCTCTGGAACAGTGTCGTCGTCGACGTCAGTGAACGGGATAGGCCCGGACGGAGCCACCGAACTGGAGGCGGCGGCGGCGATGGCGGCCATGGAAGCGATGAAGCAAGTGCTCTGTCTGTCACCGACTGACAGTGTGGATTCCGGCCGAGTGGCGCGTGTTTATAAGGGAAATGGTGAGGTGGACCAACCATGTAAGCTCCTCTGAACTTTACTTGATTGATGATATAAGGATCAAGCAAAATTGGACGTTTTCTTTGGATGCTGACCACGTGGGCGTGAGTTTTTCTGTTTAACAATGAGCCGAGCCGAGTGCTAACTTGGCGCGCCCGTCAAGACACCCACCCACCCATCCATGCTTCAAAATTCTGCATATTTTGACCACTTTTCTGTTATTTGCTTATTTTCAGACATGTCACTATCTAAATTTTGTGCAGTTTTAACTTAAAACTTGCCTACATTCACTTAAAACTTGCGTACGTCCGTCTCCTCCATCCAGCAACCATGCCAATACGCATGTGTGTAGCTAGGTGACCCATGGCCATGGATGATCCATGACCTCTGCATGTCTCCGCCGCTTACTATAGAACAAAAAAAGGAGGCAAATACCTGATTGAGTTTATCTAATACGGACTATAAGACAGATAGGTTCAGTTTCTCTGTCAGTGTCTGTTCGAAGCTCGATTTTTTTTGTCATACGATGACAACTAATAGCACGTTTCCGGAATCCTGTGTCGTGGTCATGTTTAGTGACTGCAAGAACAGTATATGAGCAAAGCGAATGCTATCCCGTAGATGCAGCCAAGCATGCTGAATTGAACACAAGACAAATGATAGATCCCAGTGAAATTGTAGAAAAATAATGCATGGGTTCAAGTAAGACTGAACAAATCCAAGAACAAGCTGCCATATTGAAGCAGTGAAGGCATAGAGAACTTTGTTTTGCAATTGCAATATCAAGTGTGGCAACAACGGCACACACAAAAAGAAGCATATATCTAAAGTTATAGCAAAACTTTGTATTAAAGCATACCACATTACATGTTCACTATGTACTACTCACAAAAAACTAAATTTTCTATTTTATGTGTTTTTGTGATTTATTATGTTTTTTTCAAAGATTCAAATAAAATAAACAAAAACGGAAAAAAAAAGAACCACCGAACTGTAGCAAAAGCCACCATGCAAAGCTGCTCCGAGGGGCGTAATATGAATGGTTTTAAAAAGTTGAGGGATGTGTTTTACCTAGCTAGTTTTGGAGTTCGGGGACCTAAAGCATACTTTGGTGAAAGTTAAATGATCTAAAGTGGATTTTTTCTTTTATTAAATTATTAAATCATTTTTTGTCAAGTATTATTAGTTTCCTTATACTGATTATTATTATATATCCAAATATTTTCAAAAAAATAATACTATACTGTGCGATATGGATGAATAAAGTATCGATAAGCACCCTTGCTGGGAATTTGAAAAGCATGCTACGTTCGTACACTGGGTACACAGTGCATGCTTGCAACTTGTTGGCCTGAAAGTATAATTTAGTAGCAATATTTTTCCACTTATTTTAAAAAAAATTGCGATTTTTTTGTTCAAAAATATTTCCAACCTGATTTATCTCCATGAATTATCAACTTATTGTTATTTACCCACTTTGACGTGGCGCCACATCAGTAAAGCAACCCAAGATGTAAAAAAATGTTTTAAAAGGTAAGGGATGTGGACAAGCTGGTTTTATAGTTCATGGAGAAAAAACGGATGACTGTGTAGTTAATAAGGAGGTAATTTGAACTTTTTCCTGGGAAAAAAATGTGTGTTTGCAGGCCCAGCCGAAACGGGGACCATCCCTGTAACCCATGCATGGTGGACTGGGCTGCTACTAGATGTGGTCCAAGCCTGGAACCCTCCGCTGTCCACGTCCAGTGTTCCCCAGATCGGCAGATCCCCAAAACCTGGGGCCCAACAGCAAAGTTTTCAAGGCATCACGCGGGCTGCATCATGGCCTCACTCTTCACAGATCAAGTCTCACTGAGAATTTGTGAAAGCTCACCAGTCACCATTCCGGTTGATTATTTGCTCCAGAAAAGGTGAAAAACCTGGTCGATTTATTTTCAGTGGTGGTGCTTTACCAATTGGCCTCTAGTATACTTAAACTTACACGCTAGTACTATCATAGTCCCACATTCTTGACATTTGATATCTAGCTCCCCAAACTTGCTAAACGATGTCGGGTGAGTTATTATATACTCCGTCCGTCCTAATAAAATTGTCATTCAACGACCTGAACCATGTCCCGGTAAAAGTGTCGTTTACGTGCGGTCCCAGCTACACCTACCCCCTGTCACCTCTACATCGGTCCTGCTGATCCGAGCCCTACAGATGGAGGATGTGATCGATCATGTGAGTTGCCATGTGTTCGGCCATGCAAATTGCTCGTCCAAACACACACCAGACATGCATGCACATCCAGCATAGCTAACAATCAAGTTGATTAGCACGAATCTCATTGATCAGTTTTTTGTTTGACTGAGGGAGTATCCAATTCAAGATCCAATAACCCACATGCATGATGCATTGCAGTGTAATCCAGATACTAGGAGTAGGACGATGGTGAGTGATCAAATCAGACGTTTGGAGTTGGGTGACCACGACTTCATTTATATGAACGTTCTCTGTCTCCCACCCTTAGGCCGGTTTTATTTCGTTATTTCCAAGATCGTAATGTCATATACAATGAAATTAAACTTGATGAAACCTCTACTCTCATAGAGTTTCATCTTGTGGTTTGATAGGCATTTAATTTCACAACTCGGAGATAGTTGGTATTACGTGCCAAGAGAGTTTCACCAAGATGAAACTTTTCCCTTCTCTCTCCTCTGAGTTTCATGCAAAAAGTGGACTTTTACTGATGTGGCGTGTATTTAATGTGCATGAAACGCCTATGAAACCCCCATTGAGACTAACCTTATTTCACAATAAATTAAACGTCGGTGCGTGATGGACTGATGGCATAGGCGTGTCAAGATGTGAGGTACAAATGCAACGGTTAAATTGAACAATATAACATACGAATTCATGAAAAAAGTGATTAAAAATATTAATCGGCATATGCAAATCATCGTATGTTTTATGCGCAATAAATCATCATATCATTCATACTACTAGTATACACTAGGAGCCAGGTGCAATATATTGCCGAGCAGGCCCAGGCCAACGGAGAATAATCTAAAGCCCGTCCGGCCCAAATAAAATCGTCCTAGTAACTAGATGGAACATGTAGCCCAACACGAAGACGATAGCATATGGATTTTGCTCTTGCGCATGACGTGTCAATAATCTGCCTCAACACCATAGGAATAGTGCCATATCGCTACACAAAGCATATGGGGCGGTGGAGGCCAACATAAAACCAGAGGTACCCCAATATTCAAAATTCATACCTTTCTCGGCCTTTTGGCTTAGATCAAGTGTAGTATCCGTTCTTATCGGTTTAATATCCGATATGTGAACCATGTGTTCACTTTGATATAAAAAATAATTTTTTGTGGGGAGGACTCTCACTATTGGGTCCTAGAGCGTCACTTGTGCATTGCACTATAGCACAAGCTTGGCGTGCCCCAACCGAAACAAATTAATTTGATTTGATTTGATTGAATGATGTGGACAATTGTGAACAAATTTCTATGCCAAAATGGGGATAAACTCAAATTTTCTGCAATTGCAACAAAAGCCCAATGCAGCAAACACAGCCCAGCAAACATGGTGGCCCATGACACAGACTGGCCGGTCCAGATGTTGAAACGAGAACGCAGCAAATTAAATTTTGGCGTTGCTAAAAAGATCTTTAAAAAAATTATTATTACAAAAGTATGTTTATGGTAGACATGAATATTTTTCTATACATGTGGTCAAAGGTAAACATGATTATTTTTTCTGGTCAAAATATGTTTATGGTAGACATGAATATTTTTTCTATACATGTGGTCGATGGTAAACATGACTATTTTTTTCTGGTCAAAATTATCGACAAGTGATACGTGCAATTATTTTGAGATAGACGGAGTACACTCTTAGTTAAATAGCCTGCTTTTGGCTTGCTGCCCTCCGTGCTGCTTGGTTTCGTGAGGTGGGACTAAAATAGCTGAAGCCAATCTGAACGCACTGCTCGCGAGCGTGACTGCTGCTGCGTCGGTCGAGTTGCTATGTTAATGGGCCGAGGCCCAGCGGGTGTTGCCGCCTTCTCTACTTATTAGTTAGGCCCAATAGCAAAGTTTTCGGCGGTCGGAGCCCATGGCCTCACCGGTGGAAGCTCACTATGCCGGTTGATTTTCTGAGTGGTGGTGTTTCACCGATAGCCTAGCCCTGAAGCTAGCTCGATTTTGCAGACGCCGACAATCTGAAACACATGTGGACTGGAAGATCTATAATACCCAACGGAAGAAAAATCAAAGTGAACGCTATCGTCGCTGCTTACAACTGCTCCTCCAATTGACTTCGACCATGTTCTGTTCCAGAACGTACGCTCCGATTTTCATCATATTTTATCTGCAGACAACCGGGAAGTCGGCAGTTAAGCCCGCGCCGACCACCCCTTTAGATGGGCCGGCCCATACTGTGCAGCGGACTGATTCGCTTGATGGAAAAAGTCTACTTTTTGGTCGCCCAACTTTAAAGTCCGATTTTTGGTCGCCGAACTTCAAAAGGATAAAATGGGTCCGCCAACTTTTCAAACCGTGCGATTTAGATCGCTCCGGCGGGTTTTGAGCGGTGGTTTCTTTCTGATAACTCGGGTTTTCTACATGGACTGTGGTTTCGTTTTTCTCTTTTCTTATTTATTTGTTTGAATCTTTCAAAAATCATAGTAAATCACACCAAAATTCATAAAATAGAAAATCTAATTTTGTTGGACTCCCACATGAGTAGACCTACGCAATGAATATATAATATGGTATACTTTAGTATAAAGTTTTTGCTAGAAGGTTTTGCCTTTTTTTTTTTTATTTATTTGACTCAATCTTTAAAAAATTATAGTAAATTACAGAAAAATTATAAAATAAAAATTTAATTTTGTTGGACTCCACATGAGGCGCGCAATAACACGATTACATAGTTCTTGTGGCTCTTTAAATGGGGTTAGGTTAGCTTGCGGTTTCTTTGTCTTCGATCTAGCGTCGTGCGTCGCCGAGCTATGAACATGATCGATGGATCCCGCCAATAAATTAAATAGTACACCTATATATCTTTATTGTGTAAATATGCTCATGTGGAGTCTAGTAAAATTGGTTTTTCAATTTTATGATTTTTTATACTTTATTATGATTTTTTAAAAATTGAGCTGAAATAAATAAAAAAAAAAAAAGGCAAAACCTTCATAGCAAAAAAATTTTATATTAAAGTATACCATATTATATATTCATTGCGTAGCTCTACTTATGTGGAGTCCAACAAAATTAGATTTTTATTTTATGAATTTTCTCGTGATTTACTATGATTTTGAAAAGATTCAAATTAAATAAATAAGAAAAGAGAAAAAAACGAAACCACAGTCACTGTAGCAAAACCGGAGTTATTGTAGCGAACCACCGTCCAAACCCGCCGAGGGACGAAATCTGCACGGTTTGAAAAAAGTTAAAGGGACCTGTTTTGTCCTGGTTTTGGAGTTGAGGGACCAAAAATCGGACTTTCGCAAAAGTTGGGGGGGGCCGAAAGTAGACTTTTTCCTTCCTTGATTCGGACTGATTCGTACTGTGCAGCCCAGCCCAGCAGGCGACCACCTGCAGCGCGGATGCGGCCCAGCAACTCCAGCGCGCTTAATAAAAGTAAAAACCGTTGGGGTGGGGATTCGAACATTGAACCTTCAGCTTCACAGGCTCATTCCCTACCACTACACTATGTGACTGTTTTTGTTAAACACGTGAAATATTTTCTATATATGTATTCACTAAATTATTTGTTCTATAATTTTTACTGTTTCCTTCTCTTTCTTTTTCATCCATTTATTTTTTATTTTTCTTATTCGTTTTTGTTTGCGTTTGCTTTGTTTATGTTTCTTTTCCTTTTTTTTTTTTTTCCACCGTGGGTAAGGATAGTAGTCCACGTTAGTTTTTTTTCAGCAAAGTAGTTCACGTTAGTTACGTCCACCTTTTCCGTTTTCTTACTTTTTTTTCCTTTTCTCTTTATTATTTGCTTGTGTATTTTCCTTTTCTCTTTTTGTTTTCTTTTCTCCTCTTTTTTATTCGTAGTACTTACTTTTTTTTTATGAATTATGTTGTTCGGCATTATTCTTTTTTTATTCTAGCTTTTTTTTATCGTGTTTTTTTTTCTTCTATTATTTTTTTTATTAAAATCCGGCGATTTCTAGGATGAAAATGGTCGGTCTGCTAGTGTGCTTTGTGCGATGTTCTAGTGTGTTTTAGTCTAATATTTTAGAGTGTTTCTTGCGATGTTGTGTAAAATCGTTTTTTTAAAGTGTTGAAATTAGCCTGGGTTTCCTAAAGTGTGTTTGTGCGATGTTCTAGCGTGTTTCTTGCGATGTTCTGGAGTGTTTTTTTGTGATGTTTTGGAGTGTTTATTGCGATGTTGTATAAAAATCCGGTTATTTCTAGTGTTGATATTAGCGTGGTCTCCTAGTGTGTTTTGTGCGATGTTCTAGCGTGTTTCTTGCGATGTTCTTGGCATTTATTGCGATGTTGTGAAATCCGGCTATTTAAAGGTTGAAAATAGCCGGTCTCCTAGTATATTTGTGTTATGTTCTAGCGTGTTTCTTGCGATGTTGTAACATGTTTCTTGCGATGTTACATGGCGTTTCTTTTCGATGTTCCGTAAAATCCGGCTATTTATTATGTTCTAGATATACTTTTGTGATGTTCGGTAAACATACGTTGATGTTCTAGGATATATTTTGTGATGTTCAAGAACACATACGTTGATATTCTAGATACATTTTGTAATGTTCAAGGCTATATTTTTTTTCTAATGTTTGATAAAATATACACTGATGTTTTAAGATATATTTTGTAATGTTATATGATATATTTTGCGATGTTCTAGATGTTTAGTAACACGTACATTGATGTTTTAGGACATGCGATGTTCGGTTAGCTTTTTATTCTTTTTATTTAACTCTAATTTATTATTTTTGATGTTCTATATAAATTTTGATTATTATTTTGATGTTCGGTACACTGATGTTCTTAGATACGCATGTCGTGCGTGCTCGGAATGAAGCATCGATGAGATGAATGGACCCAGGATCGATGGCCTGGCTAGCTAGCGCCAGCTAGTTGGTACATACGAGTATAGTTAGTGATGGATGAATCATATATACAGGAGCGTCGTTTTTGGTCTGTTAATTGTAGTAGCAAGGCGTGGTGTGGGGCCAGCAGGCGGCCTGGCGATGCAACGACCATGTACGGAGTACACACCACAACAGTAGTTTCTGGTCTTGTTGGTGACGTGACGTATTTTGGCGCAGCCCGTCCCAATTGCATGCATGCATGCAGCGATCGATCGAAAAAAGCCTGTGTTGACTGTCAACGGAGACGCCTTGGCCACGAGAACCAAGTGCATGCATGCAGGCTGCAGCGAGATACGATCGAAAAAAGCCTGTGTTGACCGACGGAGACGCCTTGGCCACCAGAACTAGCTAACTGAGCGTGCAGTGGGCCTTGGTCGCGCACCGCCTGCTGGGCTTTGGCTGCGCGCGAACGGTGGGCTGGGCCGCGCGACCTGGTCGGCGCACGCATCCGCGCCGACCAGTCGGCGGGTAACACGCCCCGCAGACAACGCCCTTTCCTTGCGGTCACAGACAGGAATTACGTGTCAATACAAGCAATTTGGACATGTCACATCGTCTACTTGTACGTTTGAAACAAGGCTGAGATCGATATGGTTGGCCCCCTGGCGGCCCGCCCCTTGCGTCGCATTCAGTCTCTATAAATAAAAAAAAAAGGGGCGTGCGGAACGTGTTTTGTGGTCTATACACTGGGACCCATTGCTCTGTACAAAGAAAGGCTTGCCACTCGTGACACTGACAAACTAATGCAAACATTTCATATGGTGCTATATATGGTAACACAGTCTCAAACACTAACAAAGGAGAAACAAGAAACAAAATTAAGGTTCGTGGTGCAAAATCCTGAAATGCTTGGTGGTATATTCTCTCCCCTGCAAAAAAAAAAATCGCTTTTGACTTTCAGACATGTTGTTTGTCCATCCATCTTATTCATTTTTATATAAAAATATCATCTTTTTGCTTTGTTATGACTTATTTTTTATCATTTGGGATACTTTAATAATAGTGTAGACAAATTGATGCATGTTTGGGGCACTAATTTGTTAGAAGTGCAACCCCACTCCCCGTCACCAAGGCCCCAATTCGATCACCTTGCACATGCATGGCAGGTCGCCCCTTGTTCATCCATGTCACTTCAGAGATATATGTATATAAGTCTATGAAACGATCCTAGAGCGTGTTTTTTTAGAAGGAAAAATGTATTGACCTTAACGTATTACACCGGCCTTTTTACAAAACGGGATCCACAAGAAAAAAAAAAATTATAGAGAAGTAAAAACTCATTCATCTTTCATGCAGCCTTGAGAGATCCGTTTGTCATTTTGCGTCGCCGGCCGCTTTCCAATCGTCATTGGACACCGAGCCAAACTCCACAAGGTGAAGGCCGCAGAGGAGGGGTTACTTCTAGGCGGGGTCAACAACATCATCACCTGAAGAAGACGGCGATGCGCCGCCCTCGACTCTGGATAGGTCTCCCCAATTCTCCGTTGACGCCGGATAAGATCGCCATCGGAGAACGGAAGAAGCTGGAAGGATTTATTCCGTTGCGTCACCGGTAAAAGCAAACCGCAAAGGGAGCCAGGCTCCCGGCAAAACCTAACTCAACCGCCGAACATCGACGGCGAGCAAAACCTAGTCCTAGGATCCTAGAGCATGTTCTGCAATCCTTTTCGTTCCTCCATCGAGTTTTAGTTTCCTGCATGTTCCTGCAATAATAATCTCCACGTCAATAGGCATGCTGCAGCACTAGCACACTCACCCATTTTGCTTCAGAAAAAAAAAGGACAGCGGAGTACTAGTAGGTGGCAACTGTCCATCGTCATTTGGACATTTCTTTCGGAGCCAATATAACATTCACCGCATGAACCTCGTGCTCGTCCGATCCGCTCGTCCAGTTGTCGGTCCGCCCGCTCCGTGGACGGAGAAACGCTGGATCTAGGCCGGCCGGCCGGCGGCCATGACCCACGATCCACGCAGTAACTACGTGGAACTATAATAAAGTAAAGGAGCCATTTGCAGCAAACACGTCGGTCCGACGTGGCCCATTTGTTTAAGGGTTTGACAGAAAATCATGAAAAATAAAAACATGCCGTACGTACTTGTGTGCACAGAGCTCCGATCCTGTTAGCATTCAAAGATTTATTAGAGCTGTGTGATCGGATTCGCAATTTTCAAACCACCAAGTGTGATGGATATGATGGCAATGGGCCTTGTCCTAGAGAAGAGCTTATTTCTAGTAGTAAGCATCAAATCTTTTTGATTCGCGGACTGTGTGACCGGCTTCACAATTTTCAAACCACCATGTGTGCATGATGGATATGATGGCAATGGCTAACCGCCTTGTCCTAGAAGAGCTTATATATGTCTATAGTAAGCATCATCAAATCTGTTTGATTCGCGGAGTACACGCGTAGCCGTCAAACTTATATGCAGTGTAGGTCAAAAGATCATCTGAAATTAAGTCCAGTAGTGGCAGAGGGCAGGCCACGCTGCACGTCCTCTCTCCGTTCGTTGCAGGGGTCCTACGCTCCGATCCTGCCTAGTGCCTACACACGTGATCTAATGAAATCATTGCCAAATAACTTTCGATTAGTCCCTCCCACTGCAGGCCACAACTTCCTCGAGTTGGTAGCAAGCTTTTGAAAACTTTCGGTCCTTTGACGCCTAGCTACCGGCATAGGAGAACAGCTAAGCTGACACGACCCGCATCCTCGACGTCGTCCACTCGTCCGCGCGCAGTGTCCAGAACCTATAGGCGGCACGTACTGGATCGATTGGAAGGAATGTGCCTTGCAAATAAAAAGATCTGAGAGGAGCTAACGAACAGGCAGGACGAAGCAAGTTGGCAGCTGTGGGCATGGCAGTGTGTGGTTGGGCATGCGAAGGACACCTGTGGCAGACGTGGATGGATGATGGTACGTGCAGTGGGTGAGCAGTTACCGGATGTCAACGGTCCCGAGTGCTGTCAAGTGACGAGCTATTGCACTTCTTTCTTTGATGATCGATCAGGCAAGTAGCTCGAGCCGGCTGGCCATCGACCGACGACAGCGCCTCTCATCACCGAGCCCCGGGTCTGCTCGTCTGTTGCCCATCCCTCCCTCTCGCTGGCCACTTGGGGCAGTGTACGCACAGCTAGCGAAGGTCTGAAAGCAAGCACCGATGCGTCCCGGACTCCACATAGTCCAGACGCATCCGGGGACGGTAGACGACATGCAAGCAGGAGGAGCAGCATGCATGCTGTCCGTCCAAAACCCGCTCCCCGCGCGGGGGCCCTGCACCGCCGATGCAGCCATCCACGTTCCCGCGGTGCCGAACAGACTGGGCCGTCGCAGTCGTCGTCGTAGCATCATACAGTACGCTTGCGACTAGACGGCTCCATCTACGTCGCACCTCTCACGTCAGAAAAGGAAACCCATCAACGACGTAATGTATGTACACTACACCTACGTGTATATACCGTAGTTAGTAGGAGTATGATGCATGGATTCTCAAAAAAAAAAAAAAAATGGTAGGAGTATGGTGTGGACATAGGCGGTGGATGAGGAACAAAGCAAGGACACATGACAAATTGACAACGCACCCAACTTAATGTGACATTGGTGACGATAGCATGAATGGTAACGAGGAAGCCCATGTATTTTCTAGGGACTAAAAGAGACTTTTTTTAATCCTTGTTCCTCAAACTAAACAGGTGTATATATTTGATTGATGAAGGATGGTGGGAGAGGGCAGCATCAACATTCACCTTCACTAGAGGTCACCTGGCTCTCGCGAAGGCTATGGCAAGTAGTACCGCTCCCAGTAACTAGCGTTTCCAACTTTTCTTTCTCTATCCACCTTTCGATCTCCTCAGATCTCACCGTCGCCGTAGCCAAATCAGGCCACTCCCCTTCCCTCCATGCTCTGGCGTTCCCGATGCAACGGGTTGGGAAAGGGGCCCCTTCCTCCAGTAAAGTAGTCCTAGGAGTCCGGGTATGGGTGCTCCCCTGGCGGCCGTCTTCATCGTCGTTGTCATCGCTGTTGCGGCAGCTCAACTCACTGCCACTGAAGCTTCAGCCACGATACGTCTAAATAAGATCGATTCACTCCACCGCTATGTGGATCTCACCGCAACTCCCTCGGCTCTACATCCCTCACATCGCCTCCGAGATCCACCCACCTCCGACCGCTACCACCGACGCTCCACTCCCACCTCGTCCTCCACCCGGGCAGACCATCGTTCTTGCGAGATCCGGGCTCCTACCGGGCACGCCGTCATCGGCGGCGGCTCGGCGACATCGCCATCACCGGGATTCAACTTCGAGCATCATCTTCTACCTCGGGCGACGGCATACTACTTACCCTTCGGTCATCCGGAATGCTCTTCTTCACCGGCTTTGTCGACCCACCTTCAATCGTCACTTTGCACGGTCCTTCCATTCGGGTGTATGCGCCATCGGCGCCCCTACGACCCCTCGCCGACGAGCTCGTCATCGTCATCACCTTAGATGTTTTACGTTATGCTTATCTAGGCGCCGACCATGCTTGTAATTCGGTCTTCTCTAGAGGACCTTTCTATAACTTCGACTGCTTAATATATAAAGTTTGCGGTTGTCAAAAAAAAAAAGGGGGGGGCACATGAGATAGCCGTCTGATTTTGTGTTGTACTATTCTATTCAATTAGATCGAGAAAGTAGAAGCAACATTGTGCACTGTTCTATTTTGATATCACATTCCACGTCCCACAAAATAAACAGTTGAAGAATAGAAAATTCCTTGACACAAGTATCCAGATCAGGATTTTTTTCTCCAATTTTCATCATGATTTTTTACACCGGATGGGAATAGACCTGGCTACATGTATACTACTATATGGGTGGAGCTTTAGCTAATATACGTACCCAGAGGGTCCATACCCTCTTTCGTAAAATTTGCATTCTTTTGATGAATAGAGTAGATAATATATGGTCAAATTGTGAATTGGCCTTAAAATTCCCTCGCATTTTCTCCCTACACACACCACGTGGCAGCCTAGCAAATGCCAGAAAATTACCCCTTATTGACACATGTTTTATCATTGGATATGTTTCAAATTTTGTGCAAAGTAAGAGACAAAAAAGAACATGTTTCTAAAACATGTTTGTTGTAGTATATGGATCTCAAAGCAAATCCCCAAGATTTAAGAGGAACCATGATTTCTAGCTTGGAACTTTTATAAATAGCATGCAAAGGTCCACACGTACAAATTTGATCCAATGGTGAATCACATGAGAACATGTGTGGCCTGTTCGGCCAATGGTTTTTGCCGCTGATGATAAGTTGGCTTATACTTTTGTTGTGAAAGAAAAAAAACATTATACCGTGGCTGATTATAAGTTCAATCGAAAATGGGTGCAATCAAAATTTAGCCTTTTCATATGAAAAAAAAAAAAAAAAAAAACTTTGCTAACCTGGTGTCGAGTTCAAGAGTGAATTGCAAAACGACGATTTCGCAATCTTGTCACGGGCACACAACTGCCGCGGCCCTCGACCACTTGATCACGACAGGTTACTAGCCATCTAGTACACTTGATCGGACGATTATAGTCTACAACTTGATTTCTTATTAAGAAAGTCCGCTGATTTTAGCAGCACGAGTTGGACGTGTGGGCAGTCTTCGATCGCACACGAGTCATAGGCCGTGTCCCGGCCCGTAGCCTAGTTTCTCCTAATAACTACAAGACGATTTCCTGCAAAAACATTCTACAGGCTGTATGTAATTCTAGAAAGCACTCGATCGATTTCAGTTTCAGTTCGGCAGTTCCTCTGTCCATGTTCCAACACCCGATGCATATGCATGTGCATAAAATGCTACGCCCACGTACTGATTTTCCTAACTCACTCATGCGGCCGTTGAAACCTTAGCAGCACCACCGGAACCAGACCAATCAGTCGCTTTTGTACAGAAGTGCATGCGGCCGTGCAACACGCACCACGTAATCGGCAGAGAACATGCGTCCCTTTTTTTTTTTTTTTTTTTTTTTTTTTTTGCCCTCGATGCGGATACGGTTGCTCTGCGTACTGTGACAATGCACACACACCTACACCACACACACACCTCACACACACCACCCGCATACAACTAGACTTACAACTATACATCTGCGATATCTTAAGATGCGTCCTTGGAGAGATCACTAGAGTCATCGAGGCTCGGGCGACAGCGCGTCGCGATCCCCTTTGTGGCTCCACGCATTGAGAGGCTCATCTAAAATTATTATGGGAATAAATCCGGTGAGAACACCACCGTTGAACCCGGGGTTCGAACGCTGGTGGGCTGCCTGCACACCGCAGCGCTAGCCAGACCGAGCTATTGCTCGTTCTCTAAGATTGGCGGCAGCAGACATGATCCGAGCAAACAATTGGAGATCGATCGGCTTGTTTCAGCCAATCCAACGTTTTTAAGTTTACCAAGCTCACGCTTAATCGTTGGGTAGTTACTTTCGTGGTCGTATCATCGGATGCCATCACATCCCTCAAACCCCGTCTGGTCGCGCGTCCATTTAACATCGAACTTAAAATAGTCTACAATACACTCTTATTAGGACAAATGACACGATCTTAAAAAACAACTTTAACATCTTATTATTATAAAAATATGATATATGTATACTCTTATAAAAGTATTTTTAGGACAAATCTATCCATATAATTTTATATTTACAAACTCAACAACTTAAAAGTTATTAATGATTTATATTCCCAATGTTTGACACCAGACTTTGTTCAAAACGACTTCTTTACCAATACGGAGGGAGTACAGTACAACCTCTATAAAGTCTCTAGAAGAATCAGTTTCTAGCGCTGAGAGCTCCATTGATCCACGTTAATCTCTCTCGTGGTGCGGTTGAATTTAACACAATCGTGATCTCTCTCCCTGCGCTCCTATTGGAGATTCCAAACACTACTTAATTAAATAGCCTTATTGGTAACATGAGAGCTATTAAGGTTCAACAGTTTAATGAGGGACAACACAGTCTTTTTATCTTCTTTGCTAATGCTGAGAGCTTTAAGGTTCAACAGTTTAATGAGGGACAACCACAGTCTTTTTATCTTCTTTTTGCTAATATCTCCTAAAGTTGCTAGAAGTTCATTCTTTCGAGGGGACGGAGAGAGTATTATCATATCGTTTCATAATTGGAGACGATTATTGAATGTCATGACTCATGAGGTGTGTATGTCCATGTATTGTTTTTCTCCCGAAGAACACATATACTCCCAATGGATGGTAACATACACATTCATTAGATTAGATGTCATGTATGATGTTTTGCTTATTAAGTGACAAATCGAAATAATTAGGAGGAAGAGTGAAATTATAAGGTCAATTAATCCTAACCTAGAATTAAAACAGGATGGTTTCTATGAACCCTAATTAAGATACCAAGTAAAAAAAATGATGATGTGTTATTGGAATCAAGGAAGAGAAAGAGAAGGACAACACATGATAGGAGAGAAAAATATGTCCAAATGAGAATCAAGATATGGATAGGTAGGAGAAACAAGACATGTGATTGGACAATAAAAAAGATATTATTAGCCCAACTTATCAGAGTATTTTTTTCTCTCTCACAACAAATCAACTTATCTGCCGCAAAAATATCCAGCCCCTTTAGGTTATTAAACTATTTTAGTTGATTAATTACAAGGGTCTAAACATGGTCTTATTTAAGCTCGTCCGGATACAGTGAATGTAATCGCCATCCGTCTAAATGTGGACGTCTGGGTTAGTACTGCTAATTTGGTAATTTATTAAGCCAGCATGCATCCTGATATGAGTGTAAGCTATATTTGGTATACATTGGAGTGTTTATATCTGAATTTTATGGGGGAAGTATGTCTGAACTATCCAAATCTGGTCCAGCCCGCCAGATCAGTTATATCAGGAAAACAAGCCCGCGCACATGAACGCACAATTATCCAACATTATCTGATGCTACTGTATCCTTTTTTTGAGGCAAGATGCTACTGTATCCTTAATTATGAGTGGTGTATGATCTATTTTTTTGTATGAGTACTTGGATCAATTTTTTTAGGCTAATTAATAAAGAAGCTAGAGAATGAAATAGTTTTTCTAAACTATGTTTTGTGCATATTAGGGGAGAACATCACTGATTTTATAGGAATGCTTGAACATTCTTAAATGCATTTTAAGTATTCTAGCTCACTTGCATAATGAATAATAACCCCCATATTGAAATATGTGTGTAAATATTTCCTATAAAATTTAATCATAGCATACATAAATGGGTCTCCACTTGTAATTGGAGATATGAATTTGAATTAAGCCCATGATAGGGGATATATTTTGATGTATGCTATTAATGATCTAATATTGGCATTAGGGGAGAGAAAGCCTATATTTTGAATGCCAAATATTATTTCCATAGAAGGAAAATGATCTTAAGAGAAAATATTCCTTGAAGCTTCAAGCGAGAATAGTATCACACACCAAGTCATACAATAATTTGACTAATGCTCTTTTGAAGCCTAAAGCGAGCATATGCCGATATTTTTAAAATGAGAGGAGTAACTTGAAGTTATAAACTAGAAGTTGTGTTTACTAGTAGTAAACTAAATGTTATATACTATCAATCTAAAATCTACGGAAACACCTGTGGGTTCTAGTTTAGTGTATACACGTTAAATAGAAAAGAAATGGAACTCCTCCATTCTCATGGAGAGAACGCCTCACGAAGAAGGTTAAACACCTCATGAAGAGGATCATCATGAAGATGACATCCAACACAATTAGCGCAAGACCTCACTAGTGTTGGGTATGCGGGAACAATATACCATCTCTTGTTTGGGAAATGATAGAGATAGAATATTCTCACATTGTGAGAGTATTGGGAGAAAAGAAAATAATTGTCGACAAACTACCTCTTTAATTGTAAATGTTTCTCTTATGAGAACCCGGATCCGGAAACAAAGTCCAATACAAAATCGCTTTGAAGCGATTATATCGGGTCAATGAAGAATGCAATTGAGGTTGAATCTCCCGTTAAGAAGAAAAATGAATGTTGTGCTATATCTCGGCAAATGAAACGAATGAATATCGAATATGTAGTTAATTAGTGGATTATGAAAATCCATATAATTCCGAAGAATATAAATCACAACTTGTAGAAATCTCATACTAAGTATTAAAGTCTAAGGTATATATATTCCCGAATGAATATTCAAGTCTCAAGAAGAGCATGTCCTAGAAGGATTGCGATCATTGAATGATTTTACGATGAATAACGCTATGTCACTTGTGTATATCACTCATCTCTACGATGCAAAGAGATGTATCTCATAGAAGAGAATTGTTAATTCACGAAGAATGAATGTACATCCTTGAAGGAATTAATCCATGAAGGATTTACTAGTCAATTTTTGAATAAACACTATTCATCTCTCAAGTGAATATTGACCGAGAGAGAAAAAAAAATGAGGAATCTTAAATACCGTGAAGGTGTCATCAAAACACTTAGAAAGTGTATGAAAAGCTAGCATGAAGTTAATGATATCCTCTAAAAATACCATAGAAGGTATGAGAATAATAGTGGTTTTGGCAATTGAATTATCCCCTAAATGTCAAATGCAAGGTCGGATTTGTACAATCAAAATCTCGAAGATTTTTAAAATATAATTTGAAAATCCACTAAGGATTAATTATAAGTATTCAAACTCTAGTATAAGTTTGATACACTATCTTGAAGATATTGAATATTAATTTATTTACCCCCATAATCCTCTGAAAGGATCTATTTCTCTGAAAGAATAATATTTATTTATTTTGCACAACTAATTGGTGGCCATTATGCATGAAGCATATTGCTCCCATATAATAATTCATAGAAGAATTATGAGCCAACTTTATTTACACACGTTTATGAAAAAATGTGGTTTGAACAATGAAGTTCAAAGTTTGGCTTTATGAGGGGAGCATATTTTATTGAATCGCCTTTAAGGTAAACCACTAGAATTACAAAGATTAAGTAGATCATATTTGCTAAAACAACAAGTTTATGCATAGATTATGAAGATCAATATCTATTTATGAAGAATAGAATATCCTCAAGAATATATGACTAAGAAGGTTAAATGTTGTACTTTTTTTTTCCCTACGTGAGTTTTTACTTGAAGGTTTCTCACACAAGGTTTTTAATGAGACAATATGTGTAATGCAATTAACGAATGTGATGTACTCTTTTCTCCAAGAACCGTTTTTTTTTTTACCGGGTTTTTCGGATGGAGTTTTTGATAAGGCATATGCATATCGTGGTAATCGCCCAAAGGGGAGTGTTGTAAAACACACGGACTACGCCCTAGAAGGAAAGGAGAAGGAGTAATCATAATCCTAGTCCGCTTCGTATGTGAGGCTCTTACCGAAACTCTTAGACCTTGGCAGGACTATATATATGTGGGAGCTACATGTTGTAATTACCAATATTCGGATGAATAAAGAATAGTCTCACTATCTTTGTCTATTTGTTCTACTTAACTTTTATCTACTTCGTGATCACGTGAGAGACGGAGAGGGGAAGGTCCTAACCGCTCACGACATGTTTTATAACAATAATACAATACTCCGTAGCAAGGAGTATTATACACGATCGGTTAGGTCTGCTACCTACCGTATGGATAGTCTGTATATCTACACCAGCAGCAGCAGACACGGGGAAAGAGGAGACAGAAAAGGATCAGAGGAAAGCACCAGGACCCAGTCTCCGTTAAAAGACCCTCCGAAAAATCTCCGCGTCACCTCCCACCGCGTGTCCCCGTTCCATTTACAGCAGAAGGATCGTGCTCTTCTGGAGCATTCGAGTTCTTTTTCCAGTATTTTTTTCAGTTTTTAGCGCGGATTGAGGGCAGAAGTGCTGGAGATTTGGAGCATTTGGGGTTCTCCTTTTGCGCGCTCTGAGGATCGAATCGGGTTGGTACTGGCGGTTTCTTGGCTACAAAATTGTTCGGTTCTTATCTTGAAGGGCGGTGCGGATTGGAGGATTCTTCCCGAATCGGGAAGGCGTAAGCCAAAATTCGCAAGAAAACTGCAGCTATCCGCGCGAGGAGGAGGCTTCCTCGCACAAATTCGGTTGGTGCCATCCCGGCGGTCGGCTCGGCGGTGAACCGCTTTGGGGCTTCTTGGGAATTGGTTCAGAGAAGAAGTGATTCTGAAGGCCTCGGCCTTGCCGTCCCCAATTCGATCCCTTTCTCGGGACGGTGATTGGGTCGCCGATGGGTGCGGGGTCGAGCCTCCTGGGCGCGGACGGAGAGTGGGGGGAGACGTCCCTAGGCGACATGCCGGAGAGCTGCGTGGCGGCGGTTCTCCTCTACCTCGACCCGCCGGAGATCTGCCAGGTGGCCCGCCTCAACCGCGCCTTCCGCGGCGCCGCCTCCGCGGACTGCGTCTGGGCCGCCAAGCTCCCCGCCAACTACCGCTACCTTGCGGCCCCAGCCGCGGCCGCCGATGATGAGGGCCGTGGCGATGGAGATGCTGATGGCAAGCGCTTCTCCCTTGCATCGCGTAAGAAGGAGATTTACGCTCGCCTGTGCCGATCCACCTTCTTTGATGCCGGCACAAAGGTAACTCATCTCATCATTCCTCCATTCATCTGGAGTACGAGTATTATGCTTGTTTGTTAGGGCTGGTCTGCTATGGATGCGGTTCTGTTATTAGCCTCTTGTTTGCTTCAAATTGAGTCATTCATGCTGCCTGTTTCAGGAATTCTGGATTCTGAAGGACAAGGGAGGTCTTTGCATCAGTATATCATCAAAGGCGATGTGACTATTACTGGGATAGATGATCGGAGGTACTGGAGCCACCTTGCCACAGAGGAATCAAGGTACTTTCCTCTGATAGCTTCTCTTTGATGTATGAATCCCATTCCATCGTATTTGTTATTGCTGCAACCACTTCAAAGTTCCAATTTTAGATCCAGGTTTTCAGCACTATGTTTAAGAGTTATTGAGTGATATTATTTATTTTCATGATTAGAAAATATAATTCCTTGTTGGCTGAGTTTACTTGGGAACAAGTCCAAATTCTTTGTTGCGTCTCATTAATAACACCCCTTTTGTTCAGCCCAACCATGAGAACAGAATTGACCTTATGTGTTATCAAATGTTGCAAATTTTGTTAGCCAATTGACTCTGCTAGTTGTTCATGGGGGTTAGCTTATCATGAGCAATTTTATAGTTCTTCTGTGATGGTGCAAAACTTCTAATTGGTAATAAATCATTCATCAGGCAGTTGGTGAAAATGGGGGAAAAAAACGTTCACCTAAATTCTCACAAGCATGCCTTTTTCAGAAGTTGTAAGCCAATGAACATCCCATTTGATCATTTCGGTGTATCTTATTGTGATTCAGTTCTTCTGTGCTCATCAATAATAAAAAGAAAGCCATGTTAACAGTTTTTATAGAAAATTGACTTGTTTTGCACCAGTTGTTCTTTAACACGGTTTTGGATCCATGCTATTTCCATTTTATAAAGCATGGTTTGCTCTAGGCCATTTGAGATGAAGTAGTGAAACCATTCATCATGGTTAATGAATCGTGATCCTTAGTTAAGGTCTTAAGGATGTGGCAGAGCAGATAATTTTAGTGCCCTAGAAAGGTGTTTGTGCTTTCCTTATTTCTAAAAACTGAACCTCATTCTTTCTACTATTGTTTTGTACCTGATCTCCTACTTTTTGATTGAGTGTGCCTGTGTTTTAGAGGATTACCAGGCACTCCTGTGGAAGATACTTTGTTGTTTCTTGTATGTAGGAATTCACGTCGCTTTAGCATATGAGGTGGAGACTGGAGAATATGATCGTGAGAATTGCCTATGAGGTTCTTGCATGTGATTGTTGCTGCATTTCTTCCCACTTATTGATATATCTATGAAAATGAAACACAGCGTTGTATACATTCGTTTGTTGGATCATTTTTGGCACAAACTGTACATATGCTTTACAGATTTCTGATGAATGCCTGATTGATGAGTTGCTTCTTTATGGTGCCGCAGATTCCATAGTGTTGCTTATCTTCAGCAGATTTGGTGGCTTGAGGTAGATGGGGAGCTTGAGTTCTGCTTTCCTGCTGGTGCCTACAGCCTATTTTTTCATCTTCACCTGGGCCGACCCTATAGGCGTATGGGTCGTCGGCTTTGTGGAACTGAGCATGTGCATGGGTGGGATGTCACGCCCACACGATTCCAGCTCACAACCTCTGATGAGCAGCAGGCCGCATCTGAATATTATCTGCATCTACATGAACAAGGCGGCTGGAAGCTTTACCATGTTGGTGATTTTGTGGTATCAGACTCTGACGAGCCCATCAAACTCAAGTTCTCAATGATGCAGATCGATTGCACACACAATAAGGCTTGTGCGTTGACTCTGTGTTTATATATCCTAAAGGGTACAAGCCTGAGAAGGCGAACATAGTCTGCACGTAATTCGGCAAAGTTGTCCTTGTACCTCTCCTGCAAAGATGAAACAAGAGGCAATTCAAATGTGGATGGCTAGCCTTTTTCCTGGCCACCCTTACCTGAAAGCCCATTGTATATTCTTTTTTGTTTTTTCCCCCTTTCATTCTGATAGTTTTGCATGAATGTAAAGGATTTCCTGTATTTTTTTGTAGTGTTAGTTTATCAGGTGTAGAATAGCGGGATTTAGAAACAGGTCAACTGAAGTAAGACACGAGTCAAGTCATTGAGTGCGGTATTAGCTCAAAAGAGGCAGTAGATTGCCATCTGCATCTGTAACTTTCATCACTATAACAATGATGTTTTTCGGCGAGCTGGATTGATATTTCTTTGCATTCTCCAGAATATCTGTTACCATCGGTGATCAGTGTCTTCATCAGATGCAAAAATTCCATTTTGTGCAGACTAACGCTTTGTGTCCAGTTTCTATTCTGTTTTAAATACATATAGTGTCATTGATACTGTATGTTACCAGGTGATTCTTAGGTTCGCACAATGACGGTTACAGCTCGCAAAAAGTTTGGCGTAGTAACAGTGATTGACTGATTGGTGCTGGTTGTATGGTTTCTCTTCCTCATCCCATCATGAGTGACTGGCACAACACTACCACGGGCCTGGAAGGCTGGAAGTAGGATGATTAGTTTTTAACTTTTAAAACTTCATGTTGACCATCCGTCTTATTCAAAATATTTATGCAAATCATAAAATAAATTAATCAATATTCAAATATCATTATTGATAAAATAAGCCGTAAATAAAATGAATTATATTTGTGTAAAAAATTTGAATAAAACGAAAACATCGAAAAAGATGGTATGGAATCCAGGGTCACAAACTTAGTGGGACGGAGGGAGTAGATGAGCGTTTGATCAGACATTCAGACCGTGGAGTTCGAAATCTGCGCTGACACCATCCCTGCAGACCGTAAGGCGAACTTGGGATTAGAGGTGTGTTTGTTTCTTCTTATTTAGCGGCAGCAGTGACGGGAATTTATATGAACTGTAGACAAAAAATATATCTTTATGGATTTTTTTCATTTGAGGCTGTTTTGATAAATAAAACATTGATACAATGTTCGTATGTGTGATCATAGATCTGAATAATAAATTGATTATTTAGGTATCAAGATGGCTTTAAAAGATTTTTAGATCTCTAAGGTAAATACTATTTGTATAAATGCTATCTCAATACGAGGTTATATGAAAATGAAAGAAATATGATTGCTCTAAAAATATGTTGTGCTAGCTAGTGGACAAATCATGTCAATTTATTCATGCCCTTACATAGTGCATCATCAAAAAAAAAATATTCATATACTCACATATGAAGATAAAAAATATATCTATACCTACTATTAAAGCATGAAAATTTCTGCCACTTTTTTTCACCATCGTTTTCTTTCACCTCCTAAAAATAGACTCTAGACTTTCCTTCCAAATCTAATCCAAATAGGATTCAAATCTATCCTATAGTAGCAGGCGTGTCTGCCCCAGCCCAACTTATGATCAAGAGTCCGGTGTTAATTACTTAAGTTTCCGCTAAACGAGTCCGATCAAGAAAGAGATAGACAAGGATTGAGTTTTTCAAATCGGTAATGCGAGATGGCAAGTTGAAGATAGAAAAATCGAGTTCACCTTGCACGAGTCCCACCCAGATTGTCATGCGATAAGACATGTGCGGGCAGCAGAAGGAAAGGCATGCGAGAGGTTTTCCTTTTTATTTTTTTTTCGCCAGCAATTTTCTGTGAGCCGGTGGGATCCAAACATATTGGGGGCAGGGGTGGTGCAGCTCCTGGCCTGAATCCGGCCATGGCTGAAAGGGACGTGAGGCGCATGTAACACGGCCCATCACAGATGGAGTCGATGTCAGCATGTCTTTCACTGTGCAAATATATAACCTCCATAGCAATACAAAAGGAACCTCCATAACAATAGAAAAGGATTCCTAAAAAGATTCAAAACCCCAAGACAAATAAGTAATCGACTTAATACGAGCTTTCTTGATGTGAGTAACGAAGAAAAAAAAAAAAAAACAGGGGTTCCTACGTCGGTTCAGAATGGGCCTCACTAAATAAAATCTTGTGTCAAACTCATGCGTGGTGCGACGATGCACGACATGCTTATGGAACAAACACAGTATAATAAATCATACATATGCCCAGGGCAACGCACGGGCAATGTTGATGGTGATGAAATTACACGGGAGCACCGGATGACAACTATATATGTAACGTTTGATAAGTTGGCCTTCCCACTGGCCGCCGATACATACTGGGTTCCCCGTTGCAACGCACGGGCATATTTGCTAGTAATAATTATATGTAACAATGAAATCTACAACCTTGGTTCATGACATTTTCGTTTGAAATAATCTTGGCACAAAAGAATAACTGATATATAGATCTACAAATATACATCTGAACATTGTATTGATTTTTTAGTATCAAAATGATCTCTAATGAAAAAAAAAATACAAACTACAAGGTAAAAAAACACACAAAAAAAAAAATTGCTTCTCTGACATTCATATATAATTTTTTATTTCCATCTGAGTTCAATGTAAAAGTTAAGATTTGCTTTTAAAATAAGCTAAATTCAGCTAATTCACACGGTGGTAACCCACGTCTTCCAATATCCAATTTTGCCGACTTTACACAAACTTTCAACAATTAATTTGGTAGGGGTGTGCCAAGCCCAAGCAATAGTGCAACGCTAGGGGCGACACAAGAACCTAGTAGCAAGCTACCATATTAGATTCTCCCTAAGAAAAAATAATTTAATATCATTGTGGGCGTAGTGTCCCACGACGATATTAAACCGATAAGAAATGCAGATACTACACTTGATCTTAGCCAAAAGGCCGAGAAAGGTATGAGTTGCATCATTGCCGTGTCTCTTGTTTTGTACACGCCTCACCAGCCATATGTCTGTCACCGTGCGATGTGGTACTAATTGACTTTCCTCATCTGATGTTTAGTAGTACTCCTACCTAACTAAGGTTTGTTAGGAAAAAAAGAAACAGGCCGCGTTATGACGCCAGGCTCCGCAGCCGGCCCATTAAACTATCTTGGCTTGGGCTTCCCGCGTAGGCCCGTCGGAGTTATCCCGGAAGGTAGCCATGGTACATGAACTGTGATTATCTTGAGAGGAGCCAGAGGTCCTATTTAGACAGCTCAACACATGGTATCGGTATGTGCTTCCCGCCGTATCATTCGGAGGCAGAAATATAACTCTGCAAAATTTTATTTATATACAAATAAGTACTTTTTAAAAAAAACAAATATATGAATATATGTAAAAAGATAGACCATTATCGGTGTGGTGTGGGCTGCCGATGGACCGGACTAAGCTTTCGTGCGTCAATGCGTGGAAAAAAGTCTACTTTTGGTCCCTCAACCTTGCGAAAGTTCGATTTTGGTCCCCAACTTCAAAACCTGGATAAAATGGGTCCCTCAACTTTTCAAACCGCGTGCGATTTCGTCCCCTCGGCGGGTTTTGAACGGTGGTTTTCGCTACAGATAACTCCGGTTTTGCTACAGTGACTGTGATTTCGTTTTTTTTTTTTTCTTATTTATTTCGGCTTGAATCTTTCAAAAATCATAGTAAATCACAGAAAATTCATAAAATAGAAAATCTAATTTTGTTGGACTCCACATGAGTAGACCTACACAATGAATATATAATATGGTATACCTTAGTATAAAGTTTTTGCTAGAAGGTTTTGCCTTTTTTTTTATTTATTTCATTTCAATCTTTAAAAAATTATAGTAAATTACAGAAAAATTATAAAATAAAAAATTTAATTTTGTTGGACTCCACATGAGGCGCCAATAACACAAATTATATAGTTACCGTGGCTCTTTAGCCGGGTTAGGTTAGCTAGGTTTGTTTGTCTTTGACCTAGCGTGACGCACGCGTCTGAAGCTATGAACATGATCGATGGATCCCGCCAATAAATTAAATAGTACACCTATATATCTTTTATTGTGTAAATATGCTCATGTGGAGTCTAGTAAAATTGGTTTTTCAATTTTATGATTTTTTTATACTTTATTATGATTTTTTAAAAATTGAGTTGAAATAAATAAAAAGAAAAAGGCAAAACCTTCATAGCAAAAATTTTATATTAAAGTATACCATATTATATATTCATTGCGTAGCTCTACTTATGTGGAGTCCAACAAAATTAGATTTTTATTTTATGAATTTTCTCGTGATTTACTATGATTTTTGAAAGATTCAAAAAATAAATAAATAAGAAAAGAGAAAAACGAAACCACAGTCACTGTAGCAAAACCGGAGTTACTGTAGCGAACCACCGTCCCAAACCCGCCGAGGGACGAAATCTGCACGGTTTGAAAATTGAGGGACTGTTTTGTCCGGTTTTTGGAGTTGAGGGACCAAAATCTCGGACTTTTCGCAAAAAGTTGGGGGACCGAAAGTAGACTTTTTCCTCAATGCGTCGACCCACCAAAAGAGTCTTCATGTATCGGTGGCGTGGGCTGCTGATGGGCCAGTCTGAGCCTTCCATTTGAGGTAGGGAGGTCAATCATAGGGCCTTCATTGCTTCACAAATAGGGTAAGCTAGAAAGAAAAAAAAAAACTGAACTGTTAGGTTTCTTATTATGGTAACCTGCACAAGCGGGTTTTAGGTCCTCAAAACTTACCACAGATACTCGTATTTTTCTAAATTCATTCTAAAATTTAATGGTAGGTGATGTCTCAATCAATAGCGAGGAAATGCGTGGTGACTTCATGAACTTCGTGATCTAAAAATGTTGTGCGATTCTTGTTAGGCAGGTTATCTTTTTTTATGTATATTTTCATGGAAAAATTAAACTACAACAAATGTGATATATGATTTTATAAAATATAAAACATGCTATATCTAAAATTTCAAGGGTAATATATAGCCAACAATAGTCATTTGTTATATGGTTTTGTAAAATAACAAGTTTGTTGTAAACCTCTTATTTCTTAAGAAGTTTTTTATATACAAAGTAACTAAATAATGAAATAGCTCTATAAGTTTTGCTCTTGGTATTGTCTTTTTTTTTAAAAAAAAAAAATGACCCAGGCTTTCCGGACGCTCTAATTTAGGTATCCGTGATCCACCATTGTTGTTGGGTCGTGCCCTGCCATCTGCCAATCATCATGCTCCGTTGTTGGACCATCTCCGCGGGGCCGCGGCACCCCGCCGTGCCCACTGCCCGTGCGCTGCGCTCCGCCGGTCCTGGCTGTGCGCGCGGGCGCGGCGCAGTTAATTGAGTCCGCGGCGGCGTCCCCGACCGCCGGCTGCTGCGGTTCCAGGTAGGCAGGCGACAGGTATCCGGTCAGGCATTCAATCGCTCTGCCGCCGGATCCGATCGTCCGATCCGCGACGCGAGGTACGAGTTGATCGACTAGTGACGAGTCCCCCCAGTGTCCTCCGGATCCAGGCGACTAGGCCTTCCATTCCAGCGCCCGTGTTTCCCTGCGCGCTCGGCTCGGAGGCACCGCAGGAGCACAGGACACACTGTCCACGCGAGATTCTATAGAAACGCCCCCTCTCAATCTCGCAAATTCCGCGGAAAATTCTTCTATGACTGAATGGATCGGCCGAAGTGGTCATTTCTTTCATGGACGCGTCCGATTTTCAGATGTTGAAAGCAACTACTAACTATAATCGTTGCTAATTCGATTGCTGTTACGGATAGCATTCGGCATTTGCAGGATACAACGGTTCTGACAGCGATCCACAGCCTACCGAATCGCGTCGATGCCCCCGATGACCCGTGCTCGGTGCTCTTGTTCCTACACGTTTTTTTAGATTACTTAAGATAAGATAACGCAGACGCCAACACGCACGCACACTCACCCCTATGAACACACGCGTCGCCCTACCCCTACGAAGCACCTCGGCCCGATCGAAATGCCAAGAAATCTTGAAGTTCGGTCACCACCTGGCCGCCATTATCGACGGGGCGTCGCCACTTAACTTAATACACAACGCCTAAAATCCCGAAATAAATTTAGGATAAAGTGTCACGCACCTGCAATGAACCCCGGGTGGGGCCCCAACCAATGGCTTTGCTATTGACCGCGAGCCCCTTGACGTTCCTACACGTTTCATTTTATCCATCGTGGCGTCGACCCGAAATAAAACAAACCACAAACAGGCAAGCAGTTGCTACTGTTATTGATTGTGACGTGCTCCACAAACCCCAAACGATTTGGCAGATGAACGCACGTCACGTGATCCTGTCTTCGGTCCACAAAGGCCGGGGACGGAGGTAGGTTTTGGATACCGTGAGGGCCAGTTCGGCAATAACTAGTACTACACGAGATATATGTTTTTGTGCATAGATACTTACTTAAAAAACAAAGTATATAGAGGGAGACACTCACGTAGTCGACACTCACGTAGTCACGTGTATACATACACACTCATTCCTATTAGGGTATTATCACCTAATGAAGAGACAGGGTGGGATACAATGAAACACTCATGTTTTTCTATTCATTCATGTTTGATTCGAGGAAAGTGAGATGGAGATAACCCTCTGAAGAAATATACCTTTTTTTGCAAAGATAAAGGAATATACTGTTTGGTGTAGTATGAACTCGTCTGGAAAAACACACTAACGAGCTCCATAAAGGAAGGAAGTACCCTCTTCAATGAAGGCTCTTTGGTTGGTACCGGATTTTTGCGGGGGTGATTTCATACATGTGCATCTTTTCCATCCTGGATGTTTCTTGGTTGGTACTAGATTTTGTTGTGGGGTTTTTTTGGGAGGGAGGGAGGGAGGGACGAGGGAGGGTTGAATTCATAAAGTTGCAGCATCCATCTATGGAGTCAGTTCCATTCAATGGAAAATGCACTACCGATGCACTATGTTACGTACACGCAAACCTTTGATTCCTTTCGTATGTATGGATCCGTCCATGCATGTACTCTCCTGTCACGTGCATAGGAGATACAACATGAGGTCCAATATTTTGAAATGTTAGAGCTGCTCTGTCGGGGTCTTAAATATCGGGTCCCGTGACATTCTCATATAACGAAATCGTCGGCCCGTCGGGCGTCACTCGGCCGCTATCATCCCGCTTAGAAGGGCGGCCCGCCAGACGGTGGACCAGGCCAAAGAGCCACGACGCCTACGTGAAGACGGAGTTGGCCCGCAGCGCCCACCGGAGTCACCGACGAAAAGAGCTCGCTACGCTCACGGAGGGCAAGGTCGGGGACCTTTACAAGACGACGAACCATGGCGCCCACGTCATCATCGGCCAACCTAAGGCTCGGATTCAACCCCAAATCTCCGTCTCGCCCGAGGGTGGCTTAGCTCACCGACCTCGGATGAGAGACCTCGCCTCGCCAGGGTGGCCTGGCTCACCACCCCTCGGGCGCAAAAACTCGCCTCGCCCTCGAGGAGACCCGACTCTCCATCCTCGAGGCGAGGTGGCTCAACCCACTCACCGGGGTCATAGACCCTGCGGCGTGGGAGGTTCCGTCTCAAGGAAGGAAAATTTGCATTTAATGCGGTTACACGGCGGACGGGCGCCGGGGCCATCGATTACGCCCGATCAAATCGACTGCGGATCACTTCCCAAATCGGCCGATGGGACACAAGGTGAACCGGTGACATATTGCACGCCGCCAGACACGAAACCGGGACAACACCGTTCATTTCGAAACGCGGCCAAGATCGCCACGGCGGGCGGACCACCGGGCTTATGACACGCCCGCGGCCCGGCTTTCACCTGGACCGGCCCTCGCCATGCGGGACGTGAGGGACGCCTCACGGATCCTGGGGGCGCACCGGAAACGGCACGTCCGCCATCGGATTAGGGCGCGTGTCTTCATCAAACAACGCCCAAGCCCGCCCAACCCTCGGCCGCGCGCATGCAACGAGCATAGCCTCGGGAATTAGCCACCTAGGCATCCACATATGTAAACATTACTTCCCTCTTCCCTCTATAAAGGGGGGAGTAATGCCCCATTAGCAGGGATCCCGCACGGACAAAAAGCATAACCATCACCACCACCACGATCGTGGGGCTTGAGACCAGCGTCTCTCCCCCACACCGCTTGTAACCCCTACTACAAGCTCACCTTTGAGCGAGGTAACACGAAAGCAGACACCACCCGCCGGACGTAGGGCCCCGTTTGGCTCGAACCCGGGATAAACACGCCGTGTTCTGTGTCCATCTTGCGCTACGCCATAGGAGGAGGGGCACACGGCCCATAAATTCTTTATTGCCGGCACCCGAGGCACCCCCGGTTCTCGGAACGCCGACATGCTCATACAAATTGAACATCCCCTTACAACTGAAGTCGTTTTGGACAAGGTTTGGGTCAAACATCGAATATAAATCATCAATAACTTTTAAGTTGTTGAGTTTGTAATTGTAAAAATTATATGAGTAGATTTATCTTAAAAAATACTTTAATAAAAGTATACATATATCACATCTTTATAAATATTTTTATAATAATAAGAGGTCAAAGTTGTGTTTTGCAGACCGTGTCGCTGTCCTAAACGACTTCTAATACCATCCCGGAGGGAGTACTACAAAAACAATTTCCATGGGCACCATTTTTTTCTCACTAGCGGTTGATAAAAGGCAGGCACCAATAGAAACAGAAATAGGGTCCATTTCTATGAACCAACAATGCGAGATATATCTATACAGGGGCGGTTATCTTAAAGGAAGCACCAAAGTATAAATTCTTGATTTACACCGCACTACTACATGATTGATTTTACGAGGTGTTTGGATTTTATTTTCCGTGGCGGGCATTTGAAAAAACCGTCACGGAAAATAGATGGCCCCGGCTTGACACCTTGTCAAAGGAAAAACCGCCCGCGGTTAATAGATTAACCGTGGCGGTTTTTGTAATTAGCCCGTCACCTAAAATCGAGGTCCACCCATCGGCCCAAAAAGCCCATTCCATGACCACGAATATATATATGAACACTTCACTCTCTAGGGTTTCACTTCCCCCTTCGCTCCGTCCCCGACTAAAAAAAAAAAAAGTCTCCCTCCGGCTCCACCCGGCGCTCCCCTCCCTCCCGTCGCCCGGCCCCCCTCCTTCTCCCTCCCCGCCGACCCCTTCTTCTCCCACCCCGCCGACCCCTCCTCCCTCTCGTCCACGGCCCCAACCCCGGCCCGGGATGACGCCCGTGCGCCTCCCCTCCACCTCGACGCCCGGAGGCGGCATGGAGGCGTGGAGGGCCCGATCCGGCCCCGGTGCTCCCGCACCTCGAGCTCGTCGGCGGCGCGGAGGTGGCGCGGCCGCGGAGGAGGAGCGTCGGCGGCGAGCACGACCTTCTCCTCCAGGGGGCGGTGGCGGCATGTGGCGGCATTTATCTCTGCCGATCGAGCCCAGCGGCGCGGATCCGGCCATCGGCGGGCGAGCTCGTCCCCCTTCATGGCGGCGGATCCCGGCGGGCGGCTCCTGCGCGCGCGAATCCGAGCGACGGATCCCGGCGGTGGCTCCCTTCTGCGGCCCGGCGACCCGAGCACGAGCGAGGCCCCCGGCGGATCCGGGCCCGGCGGCGGCGGCGGCGCGAAAACCTAGCGGCGGCCGTGGATCCCATCGGCCCGGATCGGCCCATTAGGGTTAGGTGTGGGCATTTCTTTTTCCTTTTTTTTTTTTTTTTTTTTTCGGATTAACCGTTTCAGGCCCCGAGCCATCTCGAGAAGTACACGGGAGAGACTCGTCCCCGGTATGGGCGGACGACTATCGGGCCGGCATGCCGGTTCGCGAGGGGCACACGATGACAAAGTGATAATCGAAATTTGCCCCCTGTACCTCTCGAAGTGCGCGAGCTTGGTGGAACACCTTCCACCCAACCTCATATCGGTCGGGCGGACTTGGTGAGAACCTTCCGCGGTAACTTCCGGGGCACGTACCTACGCCCGAGTAACTCGTGGGATCTCCGAACCTGCCGACAAAAATCCGACGAATCCCTGCGCGACTACATCCGGCCAAGCTTCTCCAATGACCGAGCTCCCTAATGTGACGGATTCGGACGTCATCGGGCCTTCTTGGCCGGCACCACTTGCCGAGACCTCGTGAAGAAGCCGGGACGCCGGACTCCCACCGAGGCAAACGAGTGATGGACATCGCCACCAAGCCGCCCCACGGTGAGGGGAGGCCGTCGGGGCTCTCTGTTCAATCGGGGCTCGCAAGGGAAAGCGCAAGGAAGAGGAGCCCGAGGGATCGCAACCTCGGGAGAGCAAGAAGAAAAAAGAAGAAAGATAAGAGCCGCAAGGGCAAGGGGCCACGCCGCCCAAGCGGACGATGAAGACACATGGTGGCTGCGATCGATCGCAAGGGGCCCCGACCCCCGCCACAAGAAACCTTCGATGACATGCTCAAGAAGCCATGCCGAACCATAGCTACCCTGGTCAAGCATACCCTCGGGGAGTGCAAGAGGGTACGCCAACATTTCGCCAAGCTCAAGGCCATCCACGAGGGTGAAGAGGAAGAGGCTCCCCGGGGTGGCGCCAAGGGCAACGAGGAGTTCCCGAAGGTGAATAACGCTTCATGATCTTCGGCGGCGGCAAAGAACATGTCCGTGCGACAACGCAAGAAGGAGCGTCGGGAGGTCTATGCCACGGAGCCGCAACCCCCGAAGCTGCGCAAGTGGTCGGACCAGCCATCACCTTCGACCGGTCGGATCACCCCCAAAGACATCCCGAACCCTGGGGCTTATCCACTAGTGGTGGATCCCATCATCGCCAACACTCGGCTCACCAAAGTCCTTATGGACGGAGGGAGCGTACTCAACCTCATCTACGAAGAAACCCTCGACCTCCTCGGGGTAGACAAGTCCAAGATCCGCCCCGGAGGGCCGGCATTCAATGGCGTCGTCCCGACAAGCGGCTAAAGCCCCTCGGGCGAGATCGACTTACCGGTTTGCTTCGGTGACCCCTCAAACTTCGGGCAAGGGACTCTCACATTCGAGATCCTTGGGGTCCATGCGGTACTTACCACGCACTCCTCGGGCGGCCCTGCTACGCCAAGTTCATGGCTGTCGAACTACACGTACCTCAAGCTCAAGATGCCGGGGCCGAAGGGTGTCATCAAGATCCGGCCCCTCGCACCATCATGCATACGAGTGCGGCGTGGAGAGCGTGGAGTATGCCGAGGCACTCGCCATTGCCGAGGGCACTCATCGCCGATAAGAAGAAGCTTTGACAAAATCACGATCGAGCATGAGGCCAAGCGCCGAGCTGGGAGCTTCGCCCTCCTCGGGCACCAAGAAGATCCCACTCGATCCCAAGAACCCGAAGGAAGGCTGGCGACCATCGGCTCGGACTGGATCCGAAATAGGAAGCCGTGCTCGTCGACTTCCTCCGCCGAATGCCAAGACGTTTGCGTGGGGACCCTCGGACATGCCGGGCATACCGAGGGATGTCGCCGAAAGCACTCCCTAGACATCCGGCCGGGCTCAAAGCCGGTCATGCGGTGCTTGCGCCGTTTTGATGACGCCAAGCGGAAGATCATCGGCGAGGAGATCCACAAGCTACCGGAGGCCGGATTCATAAAAGAAGTATTCCACCCCGAAAGTGGTTAGCTAATCCTGTATTAGTAGAGAAAAAAATGGGAAATGGCGGATGTGTGTGGACTACACTAGTCTCAACAAAGTATGTCCGAAAGTTCCCTTTCCTTTGCCTCGAATCGACCAAATTGTCGACTCCAATCTGCGGGATGTGAAACGTTGTCCTTTCTTGACGTGTATTCCGGTTATCACCGGATCAAAATGAAAGAGTCCGACCAGCTCGCGACCTCGTTCATAACACCCTTCGGGATGTATTGCTACCTCACCATGCCCTTGGGCCGAGGAACGCCGGGCAACGTACCCGGTGCATGCAAATCATCTTCGGGAACTCATTGGAAGGATCGTGGAGGCCTACGTCGACGACATAGTGGTCAAATCCAAGAAAACGTCGGACCTCGTGGGTGACCTCGGGAAACCTTCGAGTGCCTAAACAAGAAGGGGAGTCAAGCTCAACCCCGAAAAATGCGTATTCGGGTCCCCCCCGAGGGATGCTTTGCTGGGTTTTATCGTCTCTCAACGAGGCATCGAAGCAAACCCAACCAAGGTTGACGCGATCACCAAGATGGGTCCGATCCAAGATCTCAAGGGAGTACGTAAGGTCATGGGCTGCCCGGGCTTCATTAAGCGTTCATCTCACGCCTCGGGGAGAAGGGCCTGCCCTCTACCGGCTCCTTCGTAAGTCCCAGCGCTTTGCACGGACCCCCGAGGCCGAAGAGGCCCTCGGCAACCTCAAGAAGCTCCCGACAAACCCACCGGGTCCCGGTACCGCCAAATCCGAGGAGAAACCCTCGCTCTTATACGTCACCGCCACTACCCGTGGTTAGCGCGGTGGTCGTAGTGGAGCGTCGGGAAGAGGGGCACAAGTTGCCGCATAACAGCGCCTGTTTACTTCATCGGTGAAGTGCTTTCCGACACCAAGACGAGGTATTCGCAGATGCGTAAGCTATTGTGCGCCATCGCATCGACACGAAGGAAACTTCGCCACTACTTCCTCGCGCACCCGGTTGCGTGGTATCCTCGTTCCCCCTCGGGGAGATCCTCCAAAACCGAGAGTCCACGGGAAGAGTGGCGAAGTGGGCGGTGGAGCTCATGGGCGAAACTATATCATTCCCATTCCCCGCAAGGCGATCAAATCCCGTGTCCTAGCCGACTTTGTGGCGAATGGACCGATACGCCCGGCCCCCCCCGCACCCATCCAAAGCCGAGTCTTTGGACCATGTATTCGATGGATCCATGACGAAGGCGTGGCGGGGCGGTTTGCTCTTCATCTCACCCCTCGGGGTTCACACGGTATGCCATCCGGCCGCATTTTTCTGCCTCCAACAATGTCGCGAGACGAGGCGCGGGGTCAACGGTCTCCCGATAGCGGCGGACCTCGGAATCCGACGGTTGGAAACCGGGGGATTCGCAGCTGGTCATCGACCAAGTCATGAAGGCGTCGGCGTGCCACGACCCGAAGATGGAGGCGTATTGTCGGGAAGTGCGCAAATTGGAGGAAAAAATTCTATGGGCTTGAACACAAGCATACGCCGAGACGCTACAACGAGGCCGCGGATGAACCGGGCCAAGGTCGCAGCAAGCCGAGGTACCGCTTTCCCGAACGTCCTCACCCGAGACCTCAATAAACCCTCGGTCAAGTACACCCCTCGGAAGTACCCTCGGGGCTCACGAGGGCGGCACACAAAGAAGCCACACCCGAAGCTATGGCGGTCGGCCCCATCCCCTAACCGGAGAAAACCGGCCGATGGAGTACCTCACCCGAGGAGAGCTACCCGAGGACAAGACCGAGGCTCGCCGGTTAGCCCCGAAGGGCGAAGTCCTTCACACCGATTGGAGAGAAAGGGGAACTCTACAAGAGAGGAGCCTCGGGGTATACATGCGATGCATACCCTCGGTGAAGGCCAAGAATTGCTCGTTAACACCCACCGCAGGGAATGCGGTCATCACGCCCCCCAGGGACTCTAGTCGGTAAAGTCTTCAGGCAAGGCTTCTACGGCCCTCGGCGGTGCGAGCCTTGAACCAAGTCGTGCGTGCACACGCAAGGAATGCCAATTCTACGCGCGGGGACGCACCTCCCGGCTCAAGCACCGCAAACCATACCTCTTACGTGGCCATTTGCGGTGTGGGGACTCGACATGATTGGGCCCCCCGAAAAGGGCGCCCCGGGAGGACACACTCACGTCCCTAGTCGCCATTGACAAGTTCTCCAAATGGATCGAAGCCCGAGCCGTGGTGAACCTCACACAGGGGAAACGGTGAAATTCTTTACGAATATCATTTCCCGTTTTGGAGTCCCGAACTCCATCATCACGCATAATAACGGAACCAACCGTGGGAAAAAAGTTCCTCGACTTTTGTGACGACTACGGCATCCGGTGGACACCTCGGCCGTAGCCCACCCAAGGACCAACGGTCAAGTGGAGCGTGCCAATGGCATGATCCTACAAGGACTCTGTTGACACCGTTATCGTATAAATTTATTAATCAAATAAACATGAGAAAGGGATATAAATAATAATACCAACTTAGAATAGGGTGTCACTAACATATTTCTATCAGTTTTGGTGAAGTTGTGATTTTCGAGGGGACTAAACAGAAAAACAAAGCCAATTGGAGTGACATACGACTCCAAGACGTGTCCTAATCGTATCTCGATCCAACTCCTACAAAAGAGCAACATAGAAGTACTTCAAATGAAGAATCAAAGTACAACATTGCGAAGAGCTCGTCGAGGTGATCGAAACGGATATATCATTTGCCATATTTGGAGTCCGAATCGAAGATATCGGGCCGCAGAGCGGGGTTCGGTAAAACGGGCATAACTCCCTCATCCGGACTCCGTTTGACGCGAACAAATACAATTCGAAAACGGCACGACGACACGCACGCACCCACAAAAGCTCAGCTCAGGTGGGGCCCATCTTGGGCCGATCGGCCCAATAATGGGGCCGATCGGCTCCCACCTCCGCCCACGCCGGCCCCGCTTCCTAAGCTTCCTCCACCGCCTCTAAGACGCAATCAAAACCGGTTGTTTAACGTCGGTTTGATCCGAGGGCGTCGGTAGAAGTACGAGATGGATTAAGATCAAACACCGGATTAGTACCGCGCATGAAATTGCCGAAGGGACGAGGAGAAGACCCATATATATAGACCCCTAGACCCCCTATCTCGAACATCTCATACATCAATTTCATATCTCATCGATGAAGGCACGACGCTGGAGAATTAGATTAGACAAACTACAATGTAATAGAATAGATCTAGTAGAGAGTTAGGGAGAGCGGAATTGCGCCCTGCTTACGAGAAGAAGTCTTGCCGTTACGTATATCTTTGTATCTCAACTCTATTAGACTTTATGCCATAATTAGATCTATCTTTTCTAGTACTTTTATGCCTTTCATGTTATTGATTAGAATATAGTTGTTATATAATTGCATGGGATCTTCGCCGTATTGAGTGCTCTGGTTATTCATGATGATTAGAGTAGTAATTAATAGTGTGGACATGGTGTCTAGACTAGAGGTTACCTTAGATTGCACCCATCCCCACGGATAGTTGTGGTAGCCCTAGGTGGTGACAGCCCTAACGGCCGACGTATTCCACCACGTTCGGATTGGTAGTGTAGGACCGTGAGTCGGAGCTTCCTAGCCCCCTTCTCATCCCTTTCCGCGGCTAGTGTTCTCGATGTCCCGAAGTGTTCTTTTTATGATCGCTATACCTTTTCATGCCTTAGTTACTCAAGAACCAAAGTACTAGAGAAGTATTCAGGAACCTAGATCTCTCCCGTTGTCCTCTCGACCTAGCTATCTATTCTATATTATAATATTCTCCGGTTAAGTGCTATTAATTATCATTTATATCATATACATTATTTACCCCCTCACTTTAGTTTAGTTGGTATATTAAGTTAGTAGATACATGATTTTGATTTATCATAGTCTTTACCCTTGCTTCCCTGTGGAAAATATAAATAACGATACTACTGAATACTCCCGGGTAAAAGCTACAATGGTATATATATTTCGTGGCGCTATGAACCCCTTTATATTCTTTTTGCACTTAATAAATACTAACGGACTCAAGGCGAGGATCTTCAATCAACCGAACCAAGCGGGGAAGAAATGGTACCAGGAACTACCGCTTGGTACTATGGAGCCTTCGAACAACGAAAAGCCGAGCCATGGGATTCACCCCATTCTTTCTAGTCTATGGGGCCGAGGCGATCTTGCCCACGAACATTGAATATGGGTCCCCAAGGCTGCGAGCCTACACCGAGCGGGGGCAACCCGGCAGCAAGGCAAGATTCCATCGACCAAGTCGATGAGGCCCGAGATGTCGCACTCTCGATTCGAGATACCAACAAGCTCGCGCCAGTATCACGCCTGCGGCCGAAGCCTCGGGAGTTCCAAGTCAACGACCCGCACTCGGTGAACCAGATAACAAAGGGCGCCACAAGCTCACTCCACCTTGGGAAGGGCCTTATTTCATCGCCGAAATACTAAGGCCCGGGACCTACAAGTTGAAGGACGAGAAGGGTGAAGTCTACTCCAACGCTGGAACATAGAACAGCCTACGCCGCTTCTACCCTTAACCTCGCACTAGAAGTCAAACACTTATGTTTTTTTTTTCGCTCAATAAAAGATCTACATCTTTTATGAAGAAATACTTCTTGTGCATACCTTAAGGGAGTCTTAGCCTCGTCGGCAGACAAGACTAAAACTCCCTCGGGGGCTACCGCGGGGACCCCCCGGGGGACCCCCTCCTCTTTCTTTTTAAAACTTTTTCTTCAAAGAAAAAAAGTTCTCCTGGCACACACTCGGATCGATCGTTTAAGTTGCGAAGGTCGCACACGCCGCATCCTAAGTGAGGTAGCCGAGCCAAGCGGATCGTCCCTAGTGGCACCCGCATGCGGACGCCCCCTGGCATCCATGCTCACTATCTCGCGGCGGTGAAAGCAAGCGACCCGGCCACACAATAAACGAGAAATTCGAGAGACGCAACACAATCATAACGCACCCGCCCAAGACACAAGGCCTCGGGCAGCACCATTGTTTATGAACACATTCCTATCCATTTAACTTTTTATACAAGGGAGATCAAGGGGCATCGCGAGCCTCGCCCACCAAGGCGTCACGGACAACCGACGAAGAGGCATCGGTGCGGGCGACATCCTCGGCAATGGTATCCCCGAGGGAGGCGTCGGACCTCGTCGGCGCATCCTCGGAGACGGCATCCCGCATCTCCGTGTCCGCCTCATAGCTTGATTCTATGGGGAATACGGAGGGCATACCTCGTCTTCAAAGCGGGAGGCCAAGCTGCGTCGCGGCATCGTCCCACGGTTATACAACTCACGGGTCTTGGCGGCATCGGCGGCATCCTTTCCGGCGGCGGGGTCGGCCGCGTCCTCGTCATCGAGCCGGGAAGAAGCCCCAGCGGCGTTGCTCGGTACCACGGGGCTGCATCGAAAGTGCGGCGGGCGTAACACGCCATGCACGTCCGCGCGCCCGGGCCGGAAGGCATTCGAGCTGGACCGAGGAAACCACCCACGGCGCTCGGGCGACTACGAGCCGAGGGCCCGACCCTCCAGTTGTCCGCCCGACGGCGGATGAAGTCCGACGGGGCCTCTTCTAGCTCTGGTGCGACTTACGCTCTGCTCCGCCCACTTTAGCGGCGTAGCCGCGGTCTCCGCGGCCTCGGTCGGACCTTCGCCTACGGCGAAGCGGGCACCAAGGTGATGTCGGCAACATGAAGCGATCAAAGGCGGAAAAACCGCCAAAGGAAAGAACGTACCTTGGCACTTCACAGCCCGACCCGGCATCCGCGCCGTGCTCATCCGCGGCGACTTGTGGAGCTCCTCCTTCTCGCTTTCTAAGGGTCTCCCCTCGGACACCAACTCCCGATACGGGTGTTCAGCGTCGCACATCTCCGTCTCCCTTCCTCGCCTCTTCCCGGGATCTGTCCCGCTCGCCATTGGCCTCCTCCGGGGCCGGAGGGGACTGCTTCCGCATCCTCAAAGTCCCGGCTCACTGAGCCATTTAGAAATTTGCCACCTTGGCGGCCTCGGACTGACCTTGACGAGCTCGGCCTCCGAGCTGTCGGCCTGAGACTCCCTCTCCTCGGCGAGTAGTAAGCGGGGGCGTCTCGCTTTGGGCCTCGATCAATTTCACCCGCGTCGCCTCGAGGGCGGTCCGTTCAGACATTCGGCGAAGGAGCTCGGACTTCTCCCCCGCGAATCGCCGGAGATTCTGGCAAAGACACCACCAATTATGGCACATACATAAAGAAAATGCAGCGGAAAATGGCAGCCAAGACACTCACCGCATCGGCCTCGGCGAGACGACCGGTTATGGTGTCACCCATCTTCGCAAGACCGTCGGCGCCCATCGGGCGGATCTGCTCATGAGTCCTCCACGCCCCGACCTCGGGGGCGGTCATCAATCACCACGGCGGCGGACCCCGGGCACATCACCCAAGGTCAAGGGGGACCACCCCCAACGAGTCGGCTCGGGGAGGAAGCATTTCATCCACCGGCAGCCTCCCGCGGCTCGAGAAACCCCGCACGATAAAAGTCCAGAGGCCCTTCGGCTTTGCGACCACGAGGCACGGACCTCACCAACGCCGAAGACGACGCTTTGCCGAAGGGTGTGTCCAACCGGGCGCATGGAGCAACGGGAAGTCGGGATTGTGCGCCTCATGAGCCCCGGATCGGTGGGAGCCAACACAAGTGAAGACCTCCGTGTCTCGCGCCTCGAAAGAGCTCCTCCCGAGAGAACTCTCGGACGAAGGGGCTTGGCTCCTCGGGAGGGCAGCTGCGTCGTGGGACCCCTCAAACGCCGCTAATCGCTCCGTATTTGGTGGCGCCGCGCGACCGGCCGAAACTCTGAGTCGATCACCATAGGCCGGGTGGACGACCCACCATCACCACCGTAGGCTTGAACCGCCTCGGGAGAAATCTCGGTCATCCGGCTCGGGCCCGACCCCTCCCGAGGCTCGGGGCTAACACCACGGGGAGCCCAACGCAGTGGGACAACGTCTTGGTGAGACAACCCCGGCTCGGGCCCCGGCCGAGGCCTCGCGCACTAGCCTTCGGGGCCTTCTTGGGGTGCAGGACGAGTGGGGGCCCCCGCTTCTCAAGTCAAGAACGCATCAAAAGAAGCCAAAAATACCGAGAAAGGAAGCTAAGCTGAAAAACACAGGGACTCACGAGGCCCGAGGGATCGCCCGGTGTGTGCCGAGGCACGGAAGATCTGCGACACGGGCATCGCGACTTGGCGCACCGGGGGCCCGTCTCCCCCCCGGTTTCCGCTACGGAGCGCGGGGCGGGGCGTCAGCGGCTCTTCACCTCGGCGGCGCCTGCGGCGCTCAGAGTCGTTGGCCCTTCCACGCCGAGCCTCACCTTGCAGCGTCAAGGCGCCCACATCGGAAACCCCGAGCGCCACTGAGTCCGGGGCCTCGGGCCGGAGGAAGCCTCGGGCGCCACGAGTCCGGCGACCTCTCGGCGTCTCGGGCTCGGGCACGTGGCGAAGCCCGAGTGGGTCGGCAACCCCCAAGGCTCGGTCTATACGGGCCGCCACATCGTCATCCGGCGAGTTCACGGCGAACTCGTCCTCCTCATCATCCTCGTCCTCCTCGGTGGTCGAGGTATCGAGCGATTGGCCCGCCTGTTTGCTCGGCCCGACGGTTGGCGCGGGCCCACGTTCTTCTTCTTCTTCTCCTCCTCGCCGGCGCCGCGCCCTCTGGCTTTGCTTCGTTCCGAACACGGTTTGCCGCCCGCCGGCGCGCGGCATCTAGATCGGGCACGAGGCGGAGGAGAGTCGTGATAGTTCAAACAACCCCGCAAGAAGATGGAATAAGAACCGCGGTGGTAGCCACGCGGCAACAACAAGACAATGCAAGAACGCTTGAAGCCAAAAGGCGCTTACCAAAGAGATGTACCCACGGGCGGGGCGCATAGGGATCTCGGGGAATCTAGGATGGAGTGTTGGACCCCAACGCCTCCCTCACCCTCTTGGCCAAAGCATCGGTGGAAGCGAGAGGGGCGACATCCGAGACTCCTCAAGACCAACGGCCGAGGGGGTCATCCGGTACATGCACAAAGGGCGAGCCATCAATGGCAACACCGGCGCCGATGAAAAGCGGCAACCACGGCCCGCGGCGTTCACCTCCCTTTCCCGGAGCCGCGGGACCGCCGCCTCGAGCCCTCCAACCGGGGATGATCCGCCGAGGTGGACCCCAATTCCACTTATTCGGTCATTTGCTTGAGGACACGCCCGGTGTGCGCGGGAAGCGCGTTCCGTCGTTGCGGAGGTAGAACCACCAACCCCGCCACCCCTTGTTGGAGGAGGTGAGCTTGGACACGATGTACCCATCAACTCGGTTCGGCCTTATGCGCTCCGATCGGACTTGCGGCGCGCAACCACCAACACGCAACGCCCCGCGGTGCCCCTCCCTTCACCACCGAGGCGGTGGTGAGATGATGCTTTGAAGAACCACGGCCAAAGGTCCCAATGCGGCTCGATCCCGGGGAATCCCTCACGAGGAGGGTAACAAAGATAGCCGCTGAGAGATCGAGTTCGGGGCGGATGGTGGGCTCGGCGTCATAATGATGAAGAATCGCTCGAATAAACCGCCCCGCCGGCATCCCGAACCAGCGCCCGTGAAGATCCATCGGACTCACCACATAGCCATCGGGGAGGGTTAGGCTCCTCCTCGGTCAATGTGGCGCAATCCACTCCGGCCGCTCGGCATTGGTGCGAGGGCGAAGAAGCCCTTCCTCGACAAGGCGAGAGCTTTTCCTCCGTCGCCGTCGTTCTCGGCCACGGTTCGGCATCGAGCACCTCCCTCGCGCCGTCACCACCACCGGATTGCGCCATGGACAAACGGGAGGATCGAAGAACGAAGAACCACCGGCAACACCGTTCGCACGAGCCAAAGGCAAGTGGATCTCTCCCTTAATCTCTCCCAATCTTTCTTTCTATCTCCCGATTCTTTGCCGCAAAGAAAGAAGGCAAGAAGGCAATGGCAAGAACAAAGGAGCAACTATCGGCCGCCGCCCGCGCCCCCCATATTTATAGGGACGGGAAGGCAAACCGCCGGGCCGGGCAAACGAACCGACTCACGGAATGAACGGCCCATGATGAAACAGAACCGCTCATCCAACGGCTCGGCCCACGGTAGAGCCGTCAAGAGCATTAATGCACCTTGGCGGTGTGCTCGACACGCCCTCGGCAAGAAGCCACAGAGCCACGTCCCCATCGGACCGAACCGCACGCGTCACCTCGGGCGCGCGCGAGGAGACGCCTCGTCTCCCGTCGAGGGGTAAAACCGTCCGGCCGTTCATATCCGGCGGCGCCCGACCTAAGGGGCAAAAAGTCGATCCGATGACGGTTCTCACCTCCGGCGGGAACCAAACAAGCCTCGGTGGGCGCACGTCAACGTGCATCCTACGATCCGAGAGGTTGCCAGGTTTGGGTCCACATGGGTTTCTCTGATCGCCTCGGGATAACCCGAACCCGAGGGGCGGGATGGAAATGCACAACCAGGCTATACCCGAGCCCTCCGGGCCGGGATTTCTGAACGTGTTTAAGACCCGCGGTCTTTGCTTATAGAGATGTCCCATCCGTGGGAGGCCTACAGGCCCTCGGGGTTGACCTGGCAAACCCCGGGATCCGCTAAAGCGGTCCGAGGGTTCTCATGGGGTGAATCCTAGATCACATAGCCGACCCTTGCTCGGCGAGGGGCACGGGCACCCCACTTAAACCCGACCCGTTACAACGTTCAAACGGAGCGCACCATGGTCGGCTTTCGGGGCACCGGGTGTGTCTCCCTCCTCCTCCTCCCTTCGGGAGGCGACGAGGAGCGTATAATCAAAGTCGAGGCTTTGGGTCGACCTTGCGCACATAAGCGCGGGCCTCGGGCTGCCCACGCAAAACCCGAGCGGACTCTCGCACAAATAAGCGCAATTTAAGAGTCTGTTTCGGCCTTGCCGGCGTCGGTATAAAAGACCTCGAAGGAATCCGCCATTCCATTCGAGGCCTCGGGGCTACACCCAACGGGTGCGCTCGCGCGCACCCATAGTAGATGAACCACCCCGAGAAAAACAAAGGCGGCGGGGCGGCACAACCCCGGGCGAGTCCACACTCGCTCGGGGCTCGGCTCTTCTTGTCGGGGTCCTAAATATCGGGCCCCGTGACATTCTCATATAACGAGAAATCGTCGTCCCGTCGGGCCAAGTCGCTCGGCTGCTATCATCCCGCAGAAGGACGGCCCGGCCAGACGGTGGACCGGGCCAAAGAGCCACGCGGACGCCCTACGTGAAGACGGAGTTGGCCTGAGCGCCCAATCGGAGTCACCACGGCGAAAGAGCTCGCTACGCGCTCACGGAGGGCAAGGTCGGGGACCTTTACAAGACGACGAACCATGGCGCCCCACGTCATCATCGGCCAACCTAAGGCTCGGATTCAACCCCAAATCTCCGTCTCGCCCGGGGTGGCTTAGCTCACCGGACCTCGGATGAGAGACCTCCGCCTCGCCCGAGGGTGGCCTAGCTCACCACCCTCGGGCGCAAAACTCCGCCTCGCCCGGGGAGACCCGGCTCTCCATCCTCGGCGAGGTGGCTCAACCCACTCACCCGGGTCATAGACCCTCTCCGGCGTGGGAGGTTCCGTCTCAAGGAAGGGAAACAACATTTTTAATGCGGTTACACCACGGCGGAGGGCGCGGGGCCATCGACACGCCCGATCCAAATCGACCGCCCGGATCACATCCCAAATCCGACCGATGGGACACAAAGGCTGAACCGGTGACATATTACGCCGCCCGGCCGACGGGAAACCGGGGACAACACCGTTCATTTCCCGAAACACGGCCAAGACGCCACGACGGGCGGACCCTCGGGCTTATGACACGCCACGGCCGGCTTTCACGGGGCCGGCCCTCGCCATGCGGATCGTGAGGGCGCCTCCGCATCCTCGGGGCCGCACGAGAAAACGCGGCACATCCGCCATCGGATTAGGGCGCGTGTCTTCATCAAACAACGCCAAGCCGGCCAACCCTCGGCCGTGCGCATGCAACGAGCATAGCCTCGGGAATTAGCCACCTAGGCATCCACATATGTAAACATTACTTCCCTCTTCCCTCTATAAAAGGGGGAGTAATGCCCCATTAGCAGGGGATCCCGCACGGACAAAAAGCATAACCATCACCACCACCACGATCGTGGGGCTTGAGACCAGCGTCTCTCCCCCACACCGCTTGTAACCCCTACTACAAGCTCACCTTTGAGCGCGAGGTAACACGAGCGGACACCACCAGCGGGCGTAGGGCCCCGTTGGCTGAACCGGGATAAACACGCCGTGTCGTGTCCATCTTGCGCTCACGCCATAGGAGGAGGGGGCACACGGCCCATAAATTCTTTATTGCCGGCACCCGAGGCACCCCGGTTCTCGGAACGCCGACATGCTCATACAAATTGAACATCCCCTTACAACTGAAGTCGTTTTGGATTTTTATTTTTATGAGGCGGGCATTTGAAAAACGTCACGGAAAAATAGATGGCCTTGACAGCACCTTGTCAAGGGGAAAAACCGCCCGCGGTTAATAGATTAACCGTGGCGGTTTTTTATAATTAACCCGTCACCTAAAATCGAGGTCCGGCCCATCAGCCCAAAAGCCCATTCCATGACCACGAATATATATATGAACACTTCACTCTCTAGGGTTTCACTTCCCTTCGCTCCCGTCCCCGACTAAAAAAACAAAGTCTCCCTCCGCTCCGGCCCGGCGCTCCCCCCCCTCCCGTCGCCCGCCCCCTCCTCTCTCCTCCCCGCCGACCCCTTCTTCTCCCACCCCCCGCGACCCCTCCTCCCTCTCCGTCCACAGCCCCAACCCTGGCCCCAGGATGACGCCGGCGCGCTCCTCCACCCGGCGCCGGCGGAGGCGCGGCATGGAGGCGTGGAGGGCCTAGATCCGCAATGCTCCCGCACCTCGAGCCTCGTCGGCGGCGCGGAGGGTGGCGAGCGCTGAGGAGGCGTCGGCGGCGAGCCACGACCTTCTCCTCCAGCGGCGGTGGCGGCATGTGGCGGCATGGATTCGCCGATCGAGGCCCGGGCGGGCGCGGATCCGGCCATCGGCGGCGAAGCTTCGTCCCCTCTTCATGGCGCGGATCCCGGCGGCTCCCTCGGCTGGCGAATCCAGCGGCGGATCCGGCGGTGGCTCCCTTCGCGGCTTCCGGCGACCCCAGCACCCGAGCGAGGCCCCCGGCGGCGGATCCGGCCCCGGCGGCGGCGACGGCGCCTAAAACCCTAGCGGCGGCCGTGGATCCCATCGGCCCGATCCGGCCCATTAGGGTTAGGTGTGGGCATTTCTTTTTCCTTTTCTTTTTTTTTTTTTTTCGGATTAACCGTGGCGGTTTTGTTAAATAACCGCTACGGTTAATCGATTTTCCGTGGCGGGCGAAAAACCGCCCGATTAACCGTGACCCTAATCGCATGACGGTTACAATGCTCGCCACGGAAAAATAAAAAAAAAAAGCCACGGAAAATTGTTTCAGCAGTAGTGCTGGTAGTGCACTTAAGACAAACACCAATGTTAATTGAAGCTATATCATTGGCTGAAAGACCGCTGATGTAAATTTTAGATTTATATTGGTAGCGGCCTTAAGAAAATTATTTATATAAATATATTTATATTGGTGATGTTCTTAACCCGATGACGATACAAACAATTCATGATTTTTTTTTTTTCCAAATGGCCTAGAGAAATAATCTAGATCGAAGTTAAGATCTGCAACTCTATATAGTTGATTTTCTTTTTTATTTAAATTCGTTTAGGGTCTCAAATATTCATTATAATTTTCACTAAAAGCAAAATACAAAAGGTTCTATCAATTACTTGGTCACAAATGGCTCTGATGCGACCTTGATCCCTATGGCCGCACATACATGTATTTTGCGCAAAACTGGTAAAAGGATTATTATTATAACTTGGACATATGATTACCAGAGTTACTAAGGTTGTACCCAGTGCATTGTGTCATGTTATTGTTTCTAACGTTTCATTATAATTATATTTTCGTTTCGCTAAGTATGCTGTTCTCCACCAGGGGTCTTTTTTTTGCCCCAGGGTATACACTCTATTGCTGATGATGGCTGCTATAGGCATTATTATATTCTCTACGGTCTACACACTCAATTAACATACAGGCTAAGATTGACAACTAGATTTCTAATGTAGAGGTCCTAGGAGCGTGGAATCGTGCAACTTAATTAACTCCATCGAGATATATCATGACACGCCGCTGCTTGTAATCTTGCTATACAAGCTAAACCGAGGATCACGTATTACACTCTCCATCCCATATTATAAGTTAAACTTTGTTTAAGAGTTGAACTATCTTAAATTTAACCAAATTTATATAATAAATAACAACACTTGTATAAGTAGTATATAAGTTTTTATTTAAGAATTATACTTTCATAGTATATCTGTTTGTTGTCAAAATTAAACTTAAGCTGCTTTTAACTTTTTAAAAAATTAAAATAACTTGTAATTTGAAATGCAGGGACTACCAATTAGGCAACTCGCCTGCTCCATGGATCAAATGTCACTCGAGCACGGTGGCAAAGCCAATACATCAAAACTCTTCTCTTTTTTCTTCTATTTTTTTTTTGGGTGGGGGTAAGAATACGTCGGAAAACACTAGTTCCGTCGGAAATGAGCCAACCGTACGTAACGAAGGCAGTCAAGGCACTCATTCCACCAGTCAAAACAAAGGCCGTACACGATAACATGGGTGTAGAGCTGTACGGGTGATGTGTACAGACCGGGATAAATCCAAATTTCAAAAGTAATGGGCCATTTTGACTATTTATTTTCCCTGTAGACAAAAGCTATTTGCTAGTACTGTGCACCATTATTGTTTTTTCGCTAGCTCTGCATAACAATTCAATCACAATATTCTTTAGGGGCGGTTTGGTTCTGGGGACTTTTTAGTCCTTGGGATTAAAAAAAAAGTCTCTTTTAGTCCCTACCAAACCAAACAGGGAGGAACTTTTTGAGACTTTTCTTCTATTAGGTCATATTTGGTTTAGGGACTTTTTAGTCCTTGAGACTAAAAAAGTCTCTTTTAGTCTCTACTAAACCAAACAGGAGGAACTTTTTTGAGACTTTTCCTATAGTAGTCCCTAAAAGACTCTATTGAAAGGACTTTTTTTTATTATTCCCTACGACTAAAAAAAAGTTTTATCCCTAGAAACCAAACAGGACCTTAGTCTCTAAAAGACTCTCTTGAAAGGACTTTTCTTATTAGTCCCTAGGACTAAAAAAAAGTTTAATTCTTATGAACCAAACAACCCAGTGCTAGCGTAAAACAATAAGTCAGAATAAACCCATGCATATACCATGAGTTCCCGTTCAATTTCACCAGAAGCTCATTCAGCATATGTGACGAAGCATGCTTGGGACTTGGGATACGCAGAAATTCACTTGTAACCAGCGAAAAGGACAAGATTGGCCTCCAGGACTCCTGGTTGGACCATGCTTTTCAGTCAAGGGCAAACTTGAGTGTTTTTCCCCCTATTTTTACAAGATTTGATTAACCGAAACTAGAAGGGAGTTTTCTACAAAACTGTCTTCAACATGTCTGCCGCTGCCGCATCCGGCATCCATATACACACACGCCGCTCGGAATCGGAGCTCGCATCCGACCGCGAGCAAGCGGACCACAAATCCATATTCTATAGCGCGCACGCATCTGGCCGCCTCGACCCTCGGCGGCGGCGGCGAGGGCGGCGATGGGGCTGGAGATGGAGGCGATGGCGGCGTCGATCGGCGTATCGGTGCCCGTGCTCCGGTTCCTGCTCTGCTTCGCGGCCACCATCCCGACGGGCCTGCTCTGGCGCGCGGTGCCCGGCGCCACGGGGCGCCACCTCTACGCGGGGCTCACGGGTGCCACGCTCTCCTACCTCTCCTTCGGGGCAACGTCCAACCTCCTCTTCGTCGTGCCCATGACGCTCGGTTACCTTGCCATGCTCCTCTTCCGTCGCCACGCCGGGCTCATCACCTTCCTCGGCGCCTTCGGCTTCCTCATCGCATGGTGAGACTCAACCTTCCATCTCCTCTGTCTACAATCTCTGTCTCTAGCGGGTTAATACCAGGCAGGGCCTAGCTTCTGGCGATTAAGAGTATGCTAATTGAAATCTGAGTAGAACCGAACACGAAAATTACACTGACAGCAGTTTATTCGGGTGTGAACTTAGTAATTGTGGACGAAGCAAACCGGCGCGTGGTGGCGCCAACAGTGGTGCTTCTGCTTGAGTTGATTGAGTGTTTTGGACCTTTGTTCTGGGGTCTTGTGGTCCTGCTCGAAGTCAGATTTTGAAGGGGGCAAACTGTGGCCTTGCATTTACTCCACACCAATTTGCCTCTATGCCTGCAAACGGTTCCATAGGGGAACTATTGCATTTCGTAGCACTTGGAGTTCATAACTGCTGCATGGATTGCATCTTCTGTTCGAAATTCGAATGCTCATTCAGCATCTAAACCTGTTAACATTTAACCAGTAACCCATCATATGTTGTTTTGTTTTATACGCCGCCAAGCATTAGAATTCTAGGTCCTGTACTGTGTGGAGTGTAGAGCCATATGTATCGCTGGTGATACTGTATTGATTTTAACACTAAGGTGACTGTTTCGAGACTTTGAGTTGAAATTGCTGTCCTATTCCTACCATAAAATTTTGGAGCTCCTTTATCCATACCTTCTCTCTTTTTCTTTTACAGTTTTGTGTGATTTATGCTGTATATGACTGGAAGCAGTTCTTGAGCTATCCAACCAAACAATTGTCTTTTCATGTGTCACTTCTATGGTTTCCTTTGCAGCAAGTCTTGGTTAGATGTTATTTGGGTCTGCATAGCTCTAATCTATCTGTTGTTGGCATTAGGTCATGTATATGCCTCTGTATCCACCGGTTTACTCAATGGGGCATGTGCGTGAATGATTGGAAATAAAGTGTGACCTTATCAGCTACACTTTTTTAACTATTTGTTCAAGCCTTAAGTCACCAGCTCCAGTGTTTTGTTCTGTGTGTAAGGTCTATTTTGGTTAGTATGGTAAGTAAATAGTAGTACCGAGATTGTATTTATGATCCATTTAATTAGTAGTTAAGTTTTTACAAACTTCATTTGGCTAACCATGGAAAATAGACTAAAGAGTAAACTTCTCAGCAAATCGTAAAGCTACATCTTCTGAGGGTTTCCCTTATTCTCAGATATACAGCCCGCTCCAATGAATAAGCAAGCACACTGTGTATTTGAATGGTTCAGTGCTGTAGTGCCTATTTGGGTGTAATAGCTAGAGATATTGTGAACACGCAAGCAACCTTGATAGGTACTGTGGTGATATTACTTTAACTTATTTTGTCTGTTTGTGTGTGTAAGATGCGGTTGTGCATGGTAGGTGCAAATAAAATGCAAAATTGCAAAAAGGTCAAGGTACCATGAAAAATGAAGGAGCATGATACATTAGCGTGAGAGAACCGCTACCCTACGCTAATGTATCATGATCCAAGTAATTCAAAAGTTTTAGATTATCATCCAAATATCCAGAAAAAAGACTTGTCTTTTTTGTCTGCTTTAATAAGATTTTCATTTTTTATCTGCGTACAATCCAAAGACGCTGCCAAATTATTCTGTTCTCATGCTCTGTTTATTAGGATTTGACACATTAATTCAATACAAACTTTTTCATAACTAAAAACAATCTTAGAATTATACTGTTGTTGTTTTATACATTGTATAAATTACTTCTTGGGACCTCATTAATCCAAACCCACCTGTAGTTATACCATAGGGTCTTCACTGTTGTATACCGCCCACACCTAATGAAGCATGGGTATGTGGGCACAGGTGAATCCCGGTTTCATTCTCATCTTTGTCCTCTCATGTAACCTCTTGTGAAAATTGCGGTACACCAACATATTTGATTAACTTGGGATCATCAAATTGATATTTAGGCTGATATCTGGTTTGAAGTGTAAACCAGGAGAGGATATAAAATCAGATCAAAACCGCTGACAGACCATTCTGAGAAATCATGCATTTTAGTCCCTTTTTATGGTAATATTGAAGGTTTCAACATATGTAATAACAATGTGGAGGTTGCATGTAGATTTCTTAATTCTTTGGGTGAGGTTATACTGGTTCAATTATTTTTCCACATGGTTCTGAATACTATGATACCCTATTAGCGGTCCAACTTTTGCAATAAGTTACATATTATCGTGCTACGCTCCAAAAATGGCAAGGAAATTTGGCAGGTCCTCACATCTCATGCATTCTAGCCACATTAACCTTCATGTAAATAAGACACAATTCCTGTTTATATGGCAACAACAGCTCTAACGGCTTAACTTGTGTCAAACTGGGACCATATAGTGATTATCTGTAACTGAAATTGGGACCTTTCATATGCCAATTGAACACTTTTATGCTTTCCCCAAAATGATGTAGCTGTCCTCTTTTTGATCTTGTATATTCTGCTTAGGAATTAGGCCAGCCCATCAGACTATCAGTCTCTAGAAATGAGAGCATGGGTATGAATTTATTCTTTTTGTTGTCCAACCTTTTTGCATTGACATGTTTTACTTGCATGGGTGTAGTACATAGTAATACTGTATACTATTGAATAGTCTAAGCATTTGCCCATATTGTGTTTGCTACTGTGCCTTAAATCCCATGTGTCATGCGAAGTTTTTTAAAAAACGAGGAAAATCATTCAGCTGTTGTTGGAGATATAAGAAAGTGTGGCCTTGAGTTCAAAAGGGCTTCTTGTTTGGGCACATTTGGTTTAAAGCTTAGATCTTACTGAGTGAAATCTTGACCATGTTATAGAATGTTGGGACTCATAATTTAGATAGTGTTTGAAACAAAAGTGTTGACCATACTTTTTTTCGATGGTCAGTACCGACCATATTGCATAATAGTAATCAATTTAAATATTCTAAGGCCTTACATCTTTTGCTCTTATTACTAGTCATGTGTACTACATGAGCGGGGATGCATGGAAGGAGGGAGGCATTGATGCAACTGGTATGTCTATTAGTGTTTGTACATCAAATAGTTAAGTTAGCGTTTGCTGTGCAGTTTTCTGGAGCATTGCTGATACACATATGAAATAATGCATAAAAACCGATTTCATGGATTTCAAAACCCCATATAATATAACATAAAATTCCTTATTTAACACTGAAAGATATGACTTGGTTCCTTATTTGACACTGAAAGAAAATATTTCCTAAATGACACTGAGTTTATTTTTGGTGCCCAATTTGACACTCTGTTCACTGCTGTAGTGCTTGCTGTTAGATTAATCACAGAAGGACGAAAATGCCCTTGCCCAGAAACATGGATGGAACATATCCCAGTTCGGTTTCATGAGGAAACACTCATCCGCCTTCTCTCTCGTTCTCTATCTCATCCCCTTCCATGTCTCTCAAGCTCCCCAAACCCTAGACCGGATCTAGTGCTTGAAGGTAGTCGGCGGGAGATCGGAGGGGCTTCGGTGGCATTGGCGGCCCTTGCGCCATGGCCGGGCAGGGTGGGGGGGAGCCCCATGGCTGGCTGCGCCCATGGCGAACTGTACCCCATGGCCGACGGCAAGTAGAGCGGCTCGGACAGGGGTTTCTTGGCCAAACTGATAATCAGGAAGGAAGCGTGCTATGAAGCGATTATGTGAGCATTCTGGGAAATAAATTAAGCCTGTACATGCTGGTATGTGTGTGTTGTTTAATTGTCCAACACATTCTGCTAATAAAGCACACACAACTTGCAAGGATGTGGGTGTTAATTGATATATGGCGTGGTGTGCCATTGAACAGTTCCGTTCCATGGTCAATTATGCAGGCGGCACATGAGAAAATCCTCTCTAGACTACAGGTGTATGTCAAGGACTAAAATTAGTGGATAGTATCGTGTACTTTGGAACCACTTTATTCAAAGACATCACAAAATTAATTGATTATAGAAATGATGCTGCCCTAAAAAATAATCATAAAAGAAACATAGAACACAACAAATCTACTGTAACCTGCTGCTGTGAAAGCTCATGATCTGCTGCCTTGAAATCTCAAGGTGCTGCACAACCACATCAAGGGCAAATTAGTATTTTTTTTGGCTGTGAACAGTGTTAAAAACAAAACTAATGGCAGTGCCAAATTGGGCACCAAAAATAAAGTTAGTGTCATATAGGGAAGATTTGTCGTTTAGGGTCAAATAAGGAAACAAGTCATCTTTCAGTGTCGAATTAGTAATTTCCGCTGGCTGTTAACAGTGTTAGAAACCAAAACTAATGGCAGTGTCAAATTGGGCACCAAAAATAAAGTTAGTATCATATAGGGAAGTTTATCGTTTAGGGTCAAATAAGGAAACAAGTCATCTTTCAGTGTCAAATAAGGAACCAGTTTAATCATGGATTGCAATTCATTTCCTTGTATTGTCCTGCTGATAGTTAACAATGCCGCGTAAGGATTTTTGTTATCACCAGATAGTTGAGAGAAGTACTCATTTTGTAAGAGGCAAAGGCAAGGAATATTTCATTTTCAAGAAGCTTACATAGTGCTAAAATAATGGTTATATAGAGGCAAAGGCAAGGATAGTTGTAACAACATAACTGAATGCAAGCAAGTACATGTTCCTTCATTTTGGCATTAGTCAGCTTGTTCTTTATGTTTGTATTTACTAAGTTTTGTTTGTTCCAAGGAAAAATAGCATACCCTGTTACATTATAGTGATCTTCCAGAATTTAATCTGTTTGTGCAATGCAGGAGCTTTAATGGTTTTAACGCTGAAAGTCATTTCATGCGCAATAAACTACAGTGATGGTGTCTTGAAGGAAGAGGGTTTACGTGATGCTCAGAAAAAGTACCGACTGACTAAGCTTCCTTCTCTAATTGAATATTTTGGGTACTGTCTCTGTTGTGGGAGCCACTTTGCTGGACCAGTATATGAGATGAAAGATTATCTTGAATGGACTGAAAGGAAAGGAGTAAGTGTCCTTCAACTACTATGTGTGGGTTATCCTTTTCCTATTTCTGATAATCGTTAATCTTTTGCAGATATGGGCTAGCCCAACTCCTTCGCCATTGTTACCTACTTTGCGTGCTCTAGTTCAGGCTGGTATATGCATGGGGTTATATTTATACCTGTCACCTAAATTTCCACTCTCACGGTTTAGTGAGCCCCTATATTATGAATGGGGTTTCTGGCACCGACTCTTCTATCAGTACATGTCAGGCTTTACTGCTCGTTGGAAATATTACTTTATATGGTCAATTTCAGAAGCCTCAATTATCATATCTGGTCTTGGCTTTACTGGTTGGTCGGAGTCTACTCCACCAAAAGCCAAATGGGATCGTGCAAAAAATGTTGATGTATTAGGTGTTGAATTAGCTGGAAGTGCAGTTCAATTGCCCCTTGTGTGGAATATTCAAGTGAGCACATGGCTACGATACTGTAAGTTCCGTCTCTTGATAAAGTACATTACATCTCCGCTTTGTTGAATTATAAACTGATCTTTTCAAACTGAATTAAACATGTCTGTAACTCTGTATGGAAGTGCTTTTAATCCCTACCCCCACCAAAGATTAAAAAGCATAATCTCAAAGGAATTGAGAGTTTGATTTGCATCCAACTGTTATACATGATTGCCTGTACTATCTGTGAACAATGATTTGTGCAGCTTTGTTTGGGAGATAATATAAAAACTACATATTTATGGATAACTGTAGCTAAGTTCTGTACACCTGGAAGAATTATGCTACACGAGAGCCACTACTGAAAAAAAAGTGATTTTTCCTTAAATTTATTCAGAATACAGTTTATTATTCATTACATAAGACTGACTAACTTTTTATGGTTCCACAACTGTTTCAGATGTCTATGAGAGGCTAATTCAGAAAGGAAAGAAACCAGGTTTCCTTCAGTTGTTGGGTACACAGACAGTCAGTGCCATCTGGCATGTGAGTTACATAAACTATCTTCTGATCTGATCTGATCTGATCTATTTATTTCTGGTGATTGTAGCTTGTACTTTTTGTCATGTTGTAGAGCAACCTGATGTTAGTTGGACTAGTAGTTCCTAGTTAAGCTAGAAGATTACTTTAGGAAATTAGTATTGCTATTGTTCTGGTGCCTTCAGCAATGTTATCAAGTAGTCACTATTAGTCGGGCTTATCGGTGCCATGACAATAAATTATGCACTAGGATTAGTCCCAATTAGTTGCAATTAGCCAGGCTAATTGGTGCCATGGCGTCTAGGGCAGATTAGACATTTTGAAAACATAGGCCTTAAGTGCCTTAGTTTCCCCTTCCCATATGAGTTCACATGTGAAAAATGTAAATAGCTGTCTACTCATTGGTCATGAACTTGTTTGAAACCTAGGGGCGTTTGGTCTGAGGAACTACCCCATTCCTGATGAGGTGCTCCATCATGAATCCATCCCATGAATTTGGTGGAATGACTATGACTGAAGCTTAACTCCCTCTATGCTAGTTCATTTACTTTGTGCTAATGTCAGCTATTGTTGACTGGAGGGAGTATTAGTCAACTCATTCCAGACACCCCTTAGTGTATCAACATCCTCACTTAATTGCATTCTTATCCCACCAGCTTGTCTTGTGATTGACACTTTGCATAAATTTACCCACACTGATTTGTCCTTTTGTCTGATCTTTTCATTCTGCAGGGACTGTATCCTGGATATATCATATTCTTTGTTCAATCAGCATTGATGATAAATGGTTCACGAGGTACTTCTCTATCGATCATTGGTTTCTTTTATTGAACTGCTACCCTCTTACTGTTAGGTTTACTGCGTCCAGTGGCGAAATGTGTTAAAGTGTGTGTGTGGTGTGCAGTGGGGTGGGGGTGCATTTCATGCTAATTAACAGCTATAAGTCTAAAGTACTGCATTATCTAAGGCTAAATCTAACTGCATTGAACAAACAATCAGCGTGAGAAGCAGACTACCTTTGCATACATACTAGCAGTCCACCCAGCAACCATGTGAAGTGGTGAGCTACCATGCAGAGACAGTGAGCAATTGAGATGGTGGAGGTTCATGTCTGCTAGCCCTTGTAGCCATGCAAATTTCAGCAGCTTGGGTAGGCATGCATAGTGCCATGAGCTCTACCTTTCTCACAATCAGGGGGGAGGGGCAGGTTGGCCTTAAGGCAGCTCCGCCAGTGGCTGTGGCTAAGCTATTTTGTCTGAGCTTGTTTGGATAAAATGGCTTGTTAACTTGTAATTTTCCTTTTCTTCCAATACAGTTATATACAGATGGCAGCAAGCAGCAAGCAGTTCAGTCCTCCGCAGTATCCTGGCTTTTCTGAATTTTGCTTATACATTGCTGGTGCTTAACTACTCCTGCATCGGGTTCCAGGTCAGTGTCAAGCCTGTGTCAGGCTCTTCTTTATTTAATATCATGTTGGAAGTCACAGAACACACGATGGTGCTTCTCTATATGAATTTTCCGAAAAGGTTCTTGCATAAATTTTTTTGACCTGATGTCCTCAAGGTCCTTTTCTCTGAAACAACGAAGTTCCCAGAGCATCTATAGTTCTGTGTATACTTTGCCTTTATAGATGATGGGATGGTGGTTAGCAGAGGACAAAAAAAAGGAACATACTATGAAATATGGATATCACTGTTAAATAATGCTGTATTTAATATACTTTTAGTCTCACGTGTCTTAATGAAAAACACTTGGTACCTACTGCTTCCACTAGAATGGGGAAAAGATGTCTCGATTCCTTTTCCATAACAGTGTGATTTTCTTAATATACGCCCATTTTTGTTCTCTGAAGGTACTGAGCTTCAAAGAAACCTTGGAGTCCTACCGGAGCGTATATTATGTTGGCACAATTGTTCCCATTGTCTGTCTCCTGCTGGGTAATGTTATCAAGCCAGCAAGGAAGGCGAAGGCTCGGAAGGTTACATAGAAGAAAGATGGAGAAGCTTCAAGGAAGATTACGACATTCTAGTTTTCAGTTTATTTATTCTGTCTTTTTGTACCGTGTCAAATTTAGCATAAGGATAATGTGGTGACCCCACTTCTCCTACCTCGGAACTCAATTACGATTGACCAATCATTAAAACGTGGCACAACTACTGGGTTTTCTTTCTACCTAATGACTACTCTCATACGTAGTATGTGCGAATGATTTTGTCCTGCCGAGCCTTTTGCTATTGTGTTCCCATCTGTGCCTACTGAATGTCTTCTGGTCGACGCCTTCCTACCTGGAGCTTTTTTTTTTTTTTGAATGGCAAGATCTGTTCACCCACCGTAAGTGATATCCATGAAGAAATGGATGCAGACATCAGTACGGAGGATGCAAAACCATCAACTTGCTCAGGCATAACGAACATGCTGTGATCTTTCCTCTCCAAATTGACCATCCCTCAAGTCAAGTTTTGCTGGGAATCTCAGTCTCCCCGATTCACTGAACATCAGATTGCTGTTATGGTCCACCTGGAGGTTGATGGAGGTGTGAATGCCCATGATCTTCTAGCACCTCAGTTTCCATCGTGTAGTATAGAATAGTACTAGTGGTTGTTAAAGACTAAAGAGGTGAGCATCCGTGTTTTGACTCCGCCATGGCACCACAGCTCGCTTTGAATTTGAATGCAGTCTTGGTGCGATTGTAGCTGAAGTTTGAAGTCGTGGGCATCCAGATGAAGATGATGGACGAGCCCGACATCCAGTGTTTGTTTATGGGTCATATAAATGGTGCTTCTGTGTGGCCCGGTCCAACCCAACGTGCGGCAGAGGCGTCGGTGTTGGCGTTGGTGCTGGACTGCTGGTCGCTTCATTCTGGGCCATGCATGGCCTATACCAATGCAATACGTGGACGCTGACTCGTCTGAGATGCTCCGTCGGTCCTCGGGCGGCGGTACCCAAGTTTTTTTTCCCGGGCGGCGCACCAGAACGACTTGTAAAAGGCTCGTGTACTCATGGGCTACACAGTGTTATTATATACGTATACGTATATATATGGGTAAATGGCGACGCGACGCGACGGGGGTTGTGGCTTTGACCTGATCACGACCGGCTTCTCCACTGATGAATCACTGATCTTGTGTATATGTAATGCGCTAGGTCTAGGTGCCACTAGGCGATCGAGACGCACGGCGATAAGGACTCCAAGAAAGATCACCAAGAACGTACACTGCTGAGCAGCAGAAGGTATACCAAGTCAATTTTTCTTTCCAGATAGATAGAGAGAATGTGCGGGTCAAACAGCCGGGATGGACTTGGAATCGCCACTCCCAACTCCCAAGATAACTCAACAAGGCCTCACTCAACCTGAACCTTTCGTCCACCGCTGTCTTTTTCACTGTTCCTGTCGGGGCGCACTCGTCACTCATCACGCCCGTGATTGTCAAGTGTCAACGTTTGCAAGCTGCTCCTACAGCCACAGCCACGGCGACGACTGGGATCGGAAGAGAAGACCGTCGATACCGGTCGTTTTCGTTGGTCTCTGATTGCAACGCGGCTTGTTCGCACCATCGCCGCCGCCCCGTCTCGCCCTCCGTGCCGCGCACGCGCTCCCACCCGCGGTGCGGGCGGCGGCGGCGGTCTTCCCACTCGGTGACCCGTCTAGACCGCTGCACTGCGCGCGCTGCTGCGTGCCAGCGACCAGAGCGCGGCAGCCACACCCAGACGAGAGACGAGGCGGCCGGGGGCCGGCCCATGCCCTGGGCGCGACACCTGCAGCCTTGATCGCTGCAGGACTGGTGGCTCCGTTCGAAATCACACAGAATATCTCACTATTGCTGGTCAGCGCAGCGCAGAGAACAGTTTTATGAACACCACTGAACCAGCATGCGATGGACGGACGGACGGCTAGCTAGCGAGATAGCGACCAGACAACCTGAACTTTTGCCACGATACGCGCCCAGCCATCGATGATCAAGCGACTTGCGTCCAGCCAGCCCTTTGGACACGACGATAAACGGACAATTCGCAAAGGGACCAGGGAGGCACAGCCTTATGATATCACTTATCTGACCTCACTAGTTCGTGCTGCATGGAAAATGCGTCTATACTATACTCCTGCAAATGCCACAAAGCTACAGCATGCTGGCATGCATGCAAACGCAATGCGAGCTGGTCCATCAGAGTCAGAGCAGAGAGTTTACCCAACTGCCCGCAGGCGGCCTCGTCGTCTGCCCGTGTGACGCCACCGCATGCTCCCCACAGCTGCACAGACGCATCAGCCAGGCAACAGGGGAGCGACGACAAGCGAGCGAGAGGCGCTAGCTGCCGAGTGCGTGCAGGATGCTCCACTGTTCCACACTCTCCGACGCCCACGGGAACACAGGTGGTCAGGCCCAGGCAAACGCTGCGACTGCGACCACCCAGTTTTCGCAGTAGCAACCGAGGCGCGATGCGCGTCCGCGTGCGCTATTGTTACGTTACGAACTAGAGAGGCCCCCAGCACACTGCAGTGCAGGCCAGGCCGGCCGGTAGCCGCCGGACACGGTACACGTTTGCAGCAGGAGCAGGGGCGGCTTTCACGGCGGCCTTTAATTTTGCGGCATGTGCAATGCACCGCGAGGCCGCGGCGCAAGCGTACGTCGACGTAAGCACTGGCAGCTTGCGCTGAATCGCTGATCGATCGAGAGCTGCTGGTCCTTTGCTTGAGCATCTGGGAGACGGACGTACGCGTTCCACGGCCGTACGTCCTCGTCGTCGCGCTTTTGATTCGGATTCTGAGTTGGCCAGCCTGTCGGGCGGCCTGCGGACTGCAGCAGCTAGCCCGCTTGGGTCTCTCTCAAGCCACAGGCTCCCGCCAGTGATCTGGGTTTCTACAGCCCGCTGATCGATCTGTGAATCTACTACTAGCTAGGAGAACATTTTCCTTATTCAAGTAGTTCTTGCAAACTTGAATGTTGGGGATAATTCCATTGAAGAAAGTCATTCCTAGCTCCCCAAATTGTCCAGCACAAAAGAATAATCGCATTCAAGATAAATATGTTGGAAGTTGGATAATCCAATTCCAGGATGTTCTAGCAAGATCTTGCAAAGGCTCAAGAAATAAGTGGTTCCGAAGCCATTCTTAGTGGCCAACCGACATAGCTCATAATCTACTACACCTATATAGCTAGGAACACCCACTAAGGAGTTCTCTTCGACATTCAAGATAAATATGTTGGATGCCACCCTAACAAGATTGTCCAAAGACTCAAGAAATAAGTGGTTCAGCCCCATCCCGGCCCTAGCAAGATTCATGAAGCCATGTCATCACCAGGGGCCTCACTAAGTCACTAATTAAGTGCACCATCTAGAGGGTCCCACCATCACAAGTTTCTCATGCATGAGCCGAAGTTGTTTGGCCCTCAGTCAACGTGTACTACGTGAGTTGCAACTGATCTCTGAACGCCAAGAGGCTAACAATGTTGCCATGCGGCGGGAGCCTCAAAAAGTTTCGTAAAAGATCACTAGAGAGAAACATTAATAGTCAAGTGTTTAAGTGGACAAGTGGATGTTAATACAAGAAACAATGAGTCGCCATACATCATCAACTATAAATCACCACCACATAGCAGGGGAGTAAGATATGAGGCCACTACCGGCTTTGCCACCACAAATGCAGGGGCGTAAAGCCGCTGCTTGATCCTTTCGATGTTGCCGCCCGACGACCAAAGCCATCTGCATTGGAGCCACCAAATGCTCACGACTAATCACCACCACTACATAGGGGCGTGAGGCTGCGGGTGCCACTACACACCTAATGTGTGTGGCCGCTTACTTGATCCTCATGCTTGATCCCATCAACAATTCCATAAAGGTATGGTTACCTCTCATTCATAACGAGTAATTGATCTACCACCTTAGTCTTGAGCTCGTGGTAATTTGGCAAAGAGCTAGGATGAGCACGGGTTCCGGCGGCACACATGTTGGATCGCTAGTGGGGTCCTCCTCTGTGTGGGCGTGTTGGCTAGGCTGGAGTTGCCACGGACAGACACCGCACACCGCTCACGAAAGTGACAACGGTGTGAGAACGGAGAATAAGTTGAAGCCAATTCATTTGCATTCTGACGAGATTAAGGGCTAAGGTTACATGGTCCTTCCATGAAAGGATACAAAGGAAATGAGATGGGACCGTTTGGGGTAGCCTCTCGGTGCACAATGACAACAAGATTCTACCACTATGTGTAATTCATGTCTATTTCATGGTCCAAAGAAGTTTGGATGTACATGCCACATGAGAATTCAATATCGTGAACTTTTATTTTTATGGTTTCATCATTTTATTATACTCGAGATGTCTTCTCTAAGCTCTTGCAAATTTCCGCACCAACGCCGTATTCTCTCTTGCATACCCGCTGCAACGCGTGGGGAATTCTTCTAGTTTGTAAGATTGCGGCTGCATATTTTTTTCTTCTCTTCATTAAGCTTCTTGTGCCCAATCTATCTTTTCGTGAGTAGGCATATTTGTTTTTTCACGAGCGGTATTTACCCGTATTTGTTTTAGCCGGCAAGGGGACTTCAAAGCCATTTAAAATCAGTATGAACTTGATGATGATCTATTAGTATTTTGTAAACCTTAGTTGTTGCAAAAGTTTTAGATCCCCAATTGTATCACTAGATATCTTTACTTTAAGTAAAGTTTAAGATGTCAATAGTAGTACAAAGATCTTGAATTTGGGAGAAAGACATAACCGACAAATGCAAATGAAAGTGTTGAGTCAGCTGTCCTTGAGATTTTGCCTTGCTTATATTATAATGTGCCTGTCCTTTGCAAAGGAGAGTAGTTCATGCAATGTCTCTTTGAATGGCTCATCTAGCCACAAGTCTTCCCAAAGTAGACATGACTCACCATTGTTGATATGTACCATGACAAGGCTCTTGAATTTGCTAAAAGTTTCAGGTTTGCCCTCCACCGTAATCCTCCTTTCATTTGCCTATTTGGAAGTTTTTCATTTGGATATAATTTATCCCAAATTATGGCAGCCCTAGTGTTTGTCAAACCGTGGAGTCCAGCGAAAATCAAATGCAGAACAAGGTTCGGTAGCCCGTCTCTACATCGGTTTATGGGTCCCATCTACATGCGCACCGTTTACAACAGCCGAACTTTGTCTCTAACTTGTATGGTTCGGATGCTATAATGTTGATGGTTCGTTGGTGTAGCCTTCGGTTTGATTTGGCACAACACTGGAGCTTCTTTAGGCTTACGCTTACCCAAGGAATATCCAAATCATCAAGAATTTGTGCAGTTTTTTTTCATCATAGGTGCCTCATTTTGTTTCCTCAGGTTTAAGACTCCCAGGCCATCTCATTTTTTTTTGAAAGCAAACCTTTTCCAACTACCTAGGTGACTTGCTGTGGCTAGCTAGCTGCTAGCACAACACAATAGAGTATACAATAGTTACTAGTATACTCCCTCCGGTTGGTATTAGAAGTCGCTTTTGGACAAGGTTTTGGTCAAACATCGGAATATAAATTATCAATATCTTTTAAGTTGTTGAGTTTGTAAATGTAAAAATTATATGAGTAGATTTGTCTTAAAAATATTTTGATAAAAGTATACATAGATCACATCTCCATAAATATTTTTATAATAATAAGAGGTCAAAGTTGTGTTTTGAAGACCGTGTCGCTGTCCTAAACGACTTCTAATACCAATCCCTGGAGGGAGTACAATAGTTAGTAGTACAACACAATAGAGTTAGCTACTATATATTACAACACAGTAGAGTTAGAGTAGCTCATATATATGCTTCCACTTACCTCCATTTAATTTCATATGGATATAGCAGCTCTTGGTAATAAAAAAATTAAACCAGGTTGAATTGTACGCATGTAAGACCAAGTGACTGACCGTGACATGAAATTGTCGTCTGTGTCTACATGCGAAGACTTCCTACCACGTGGAGGGAAAACATGCATTGAACGTGTTTTTATTTGACCGGCCGTGGGTCAATAATTTTCAGGTGCAATATGTGCACTCTGGGGCATCGCATGCATGGGACGTCAAAATTTTCTTGCATTGCACGCGTGCATGCATGCATAAGCATATATAATATGCCGTAGCAGATAACATAGACACATTCACGCACCTACTGTCCTCTACCAATAATCTGCATCGACGACGGCACGTAAAACAATAATGTCACTATCACACGTGAATCATAAACACGTACGTCGTCGTAATAGTAGTTAAGAGTTAGTAGAATCAATTTGATAGCCTACTATGGTCTATCATATATAGTAGGGTTCAGATATGCTTTGAGTCGACGTCCATCGACTCTCATGTTGACACATGCATGTAATCTGGAAATTAAATGAGCAGGCCAGCCGGCCGGCCGACACACTGCAAAATCTTACTCGGCCGGCCCGGCCGAAACGAGACTAACTGACACACTGCAAAATCTTACTTGGCCGGCCGGCCGTATGCCGCCATGCCGGTTGCCGGCCGGGTCAGTTCTTCAGATAACGAAAGGGACATGGATGCAGTGTATATATAAAAGTAGGCCCCATAAAAGTAGGGCTATATATAGTACTAATTTAGCAAGGAAGTGAAGGTAAAGCCTAGCTAGCTACCGCGCCCGCAAGATAAGCTCATGCGTGCTAATTTAGCAGCACCCGCGTCATGTATGATGCGTGAATCATTTCATTTACCCGAGGTAGAAGAATCGAACTCGCATTTTCGGTCTGCCAAATGCCAGGCTTCTTCCTGGTCGAATTTGTACCCAAACGCGGTCCCACCGTGGAATGAGACAAAGTGGGATGAAGAGAAGTCAAAAGGCACAAATATATAATTTCAAATGTAAACGGCCGGCAACACACCCTCATCTGACCGCCATTATTACAAATTAAAGACCCTAACGCTAATGGTGCGTTCCGAGAAAAAAAAAAAAAGTTCCATAGTTTTAGAAAAATCAGAAAGATTTGACGATCAATTTGATACACTCTAGTTAGTTTGCCATATTGAAATGAAAGATAAAGTAACCCTATAAATTTACATCCAAATTACATGCACCTCTTAAACATTATATAATTTATAAAACAACCTCTTAGATTTACAATAAGACTAAATTTTACCCAACATAAATAACAAGTTACCGACTATGTATATAGTTGCCCCAGCAACTTAATTGTAAAGCACTGCTAAAAGGGCCTCTAGCCTAGTGTCATTAGAGCACCAGCGGCCTGGGTTGGGAGCGAATTTCATGACTTGTCCAATAGGGGTCCTCGGTAGAGGTGTTGGTGTTGCCCCATTTTCCCAACTCCAAAGCCATCAATGAGATAGGGAACTCGTCCCCGTAATGAACTATATCGAGATGCATCTATTCGCAGTTTATAGAAGTGTCCAATAGGGTCCACGGTAGAGGTGTTCTGTGTAAAATCTAGGCAACGTGCCCCATTCTTGATGTCCCAACTCCAAAGTTATCAATGAGATAGGGGACTTCATTTCTATTGATTAATCATGTGGTTTGTAACGTTAATATGAGTCACTATGTGCTACAATTAACTACAATACGTCATATATACTACTTCTAAACTTTTAAGTCTCTTTAAACACTTCTATGGTGTGCAATGAAATGTCATGCTATTGTAATAATGAGTATGATTTAATAGTTGTTATGCAAACAAATTACAAATGAATAATGTGTTTCACGGATTGTCATTTAACACATCTATGATAAGGATAGTCGAAGACACGTTTCTAAAAGAACCTCGTCTCTAACACAAGGATATTACCGATATGCTGAAAGATGAACTTACTCTATTGAAGATCTCTAGTTTGGTTTTGGATAATTAGTGACATCTTAGGACTAACCTCTCTATGCTAAGTGTTTGATTAGTTGGAGATTGGTCAAGCCAAGCGTGGTGCACGGTGGTCATGGTGGAAGGATCGCGGTGATCCAAACGATGATCAAGTGCTCAACTTGAGTGGTTCGATGATCAAAATGGGCTCAAGCCAAAGGTATATCCATAGGGCCATTTTGATTTTGCACTCAAGACACCATAGAGGGTGTGAGTGATTTAGGATCGATAAGCCGTACTATAAAAAGGGGAAAACCTTGGGAACATCAATCCTCTTGTGCCTCTAGGTTCAACAATCATATGCATGCATTATAACCTAGAGAGCTAACCCGTCCTTCTAAATCGGTTGTGAAAATGCTAACACACGAGCACATGGTGATGTACACATGGTGGTGTTGGCACATTTGGCGGCGTGATGTTTGCGAGGGGTTGAGATGGGTTTGGGGGGTTGCAAAGGCGGTGATGTTTGCAAGCTCGGCGGATTCGACGCTTTTTGAGAAAATGAAACGCCTATTTTCTATTGCGCCGATGCATCGTGGTGGTGAAAAACATGCTAACTTTCGTGCTCAAGTTGGTATACTTGTTGAGTAGCATGTCCAAGCAATGGCGACAAAGAATCGACGACATTTCGCAGTGGAGCAAATGGCCGACGCTGGCTTTTGACTGAGCGTCCCCGTCACGCTGCGTCCGGCCGATTCCAAGTAGGGTCGAAATCGGGTTTTTGGCCGACGGCGTCCGATCGCTGATCGGACCCTTTGACCCGGGTCGGACCGGGCTTTGGCTCCAGCGTTTGTCGTGATTGACCATACCGTGACGGAGCGTTCGGTCACCCCACAAATGTCGTGTTTTCCTCCCCAACGGCTACTATTTGATTGTAGGCATATAAATAGTTGGTTGGTTGGCTCATGCTCTCTCTCTTGGTCATTTGAATTAATTCTAACACTCTTTGAGTTGAACAAACATCTCCCCACTCTCCTCTCTTGCTTGTGAGCACATTCTTGAGAGATTGGGTGAGAATCAAGTGCATTGCTTTGTGAGTTGCATTTAGAGGCACTTGAGGGTCGTCGTTGCTCTGGGTGGATTTCTTGTTGATCTTGGAGAGCACCACTCCTAGCCGACTTGGCGATTGGTGGAGGCGTTGGCAAGAGTTGGAGATTGTTCTTGGCCACCTTCTATTGATTTGTGAGAGGACCGCGTGCATCCTCGTCGGGGCGACAAATTACAAGTTAATACATTGCTCGTGTCTTGGGTACCTCTCATTTGCTTTGGGTGCAAGTAGCCTAAAGACACTTGGCTAGGAGTGAGCTCCACCTTGCTCCCCACACGTGAGACGGTCGGCACAACGGAGACTAGCTTGAGGGTGCTCAAGTGAACCGGGTTAAATCTTGTGTCTCCACTTTGTGTGTTTGTCATCTCTTGGTGATTGGCTTCATATTGGTTATCTCATTGTATCATCCTTGGTGATTGGATTGACTAACCTCGACATTGTGGTATATCATCTCTACACTCTAGCATTACCTTGATATATATATTGTGCTTGTGTAGCTTGAGTAGTTTTTACTTAGGTTGCTAGAGTAATTAGCTTGTTCACCTAGGAGTAAAGTAGTGACAAAGCTTCTTGTGTCAATTAGAGATAATAGCAACTATAATTGTTGATAGGAGGCTTGCCGACAAGTAGAGCTAGAGCAAACGCTTTTTATCGCCATTTGTTATTCTAACAAGTTTGTTTAGTGTTTTTGTAGAAATTTTTATTAGGCTATTCACCCCCCCCTCTAGCCATTTAGGACCTTTCATCTATATATAATCTGTGATGTATGGGCTCAATAAATGCATACATCTCCCGTTAAACACCTCAGAGACGATGCTTTTTAACATCACATTTATGAAATTGGCACATCGAAGACGAGGTTTTCTTTCGTTAAACACCTCAAAGATGATGCTTTTTAGCATCACGTCTGTGGATATTGATATATCGAAGACGCAGGTTTTCTAGTAATCGCCGCTACTATGTACATATTTATCAAAGATAATACTTATTGGAGATCCGTCCCTAACACGACATGCGCCGAAGGCTCGCGTTGTGGGGTACCGAAAATGACCGAAGTCGAACCCACCAAGGTTAGGGTTTCATAATATGCTTCTCTCTCTGTCGGAATTTACAAACAACCCCTCCGAGGAGGTGAAATTGACAAGCCATACACTAGCTCCTATTGTTCTTGGGGAAATGACCCATATAAATATGTGCTCCCCCAACATTACTAATTACTAGTAACCATCTCTATTGTGTTCATATCGAGGAACTTGCACCTACGACTGGCCGAGCATATGTGAAGGACCTAATAGGACTAGGGGGGTGTTGAATAGAGCCTCGATAAATTCTTCTCGAATTTGCGACCCTGTAGCTCTCACGACCTCTCGAAGCAAATCAACCACGCAAATGGAAGATCACGACCTTGTTTCCAAGGTGGATGCTCTAGGAGATGTCCTAGAAGCACGGATCAACCGAAACGAACTCCTAACAATCGAGGAAACAACCACAAGAGATCGGCACAAGATAGCTCGAACAAAGACAGCCTCTGACAGTCCGGTGGTTTGGGGCGGACAGTCCGGCAAAGACAAAAAGAGATGAACAATAGTGGCTCAATGTCGCACAAGACGCTCTGAAAAATAAACCGACGGACATCCGGCTCAAGGGCGACACGGTGTTCAAAACAAATAAAAACAAACTCCGAAAAAGTTCTGACAAGTGCTGAAAATTGTACAAACGGACAAATCCACACTGAGGCGAGTCCGGATCCGGTGTACAAAAAATTTGAACGCCCGGACAGTCCGCACACTGACCCCGGACAAACCGATGTACAAATTTCAAAACCAAACTTTCTACAGCAGCCTACAGATCGATCTCGACGCTGGCCGCCTCTTGGGGCCGGACTGTCCACACTTTTGCCAACTCAAAGATCCGAAAAATCCACTCCTGATGAACACGAGGGCGGACTGTCCACCAACTCTGAAAATAGCACAAAAAATCCACTCCACCTAAATCGAATCAACACAAATTGAAAGCTCAGGTCACAAAATTAAGTCTATGTGATCTAGACATGTGGGTGACCATTTCCCCATTGAAATTTTGGATCTCGCAGCAAAACGAGAGAATCTCAAATCATGTCTCAAGAACACGAAAGCCGAACTCGAACACAAATCTTGCCCGATCTATGAGCTCGTGAGGTTCCAAGTGATTTCCTTTGGTGGAAACAATCCTCTCACGTCATAGCTCGGATTGGTGCAAGAAGAACGAGATCAAACGACCCACACACCTAAGAAATCGGATCGGGAAGGGGAGGAGAAAAGAGTGACGAAAATAGCAACACAAGAACACAAATCACAGCTCAAGACACACGATCCGTCGAATCAAAACGCCACCATGTGACAGGCTACTTAGGGCTAGCCCTTGCCCAACCAAATTCGATACAAGATCGGTGAACCTCTCACACCGGGAAGTGGAAACCCTAGCTAGGAATTGTAAAAATGAGAGGCGAAGAGGATGGGAGGGATGCCCCTCGCTATATAGTCTGAAATCCTCTTTCCCAAACTACCCCTAGATACATATGAGCCAAACAACTAACCCTAAGGCTAATTTAGTCCGACTTCGGGATAATTTGATCCGACGGCCACCGCGCTTTCTCACGGTAGCTTCGACCCGACGCGAACTCCCCGATGCCGCCACGTGCCGTCCTTCCGTCCCACCGAACATCTCGGTTTTGAGGCCCAAACCCGCGAAACCGCGCGCGTGGTTTTGAGGTCCAAACCACGAAACCCACGCCCGTGGTTTTGAGGCCCAAACCACGAAAACTGGCGCCGATGGTTTTGAGGGCAAACCACCAAACCTCCTTGACACGTGCCATCGCCGTCTTGACCACCTCGAAGTCGCCAAGTCATCCGAGCTCCCCTCGCTTTGCTCGCAAGCCGCCGCCTTGACCCGATCAACACGTCCCGCCACGCCCTCTTGCATCCGCCGATGTCCCGTGATGTCACCCCACCATAGCTAGCCACCCGGCGATCCGGCCCCTCGGTCCAAGCCTCACGTCCGTCCTTCACCTCCGCCGTCCGTCGGCCCGGCACGTCCTCCTTGGCCCCTTCACCTCGCCGTCAACTACCATCTCCGAGCCCACACCGCACAACACAAGAGATACGCCTTCAACACAAGAGATCTCCATAGCCAAACATAAAAGATACTCCCTCCATATTGAAAAGGAAGTCGCTTTAGGACATCGACACGGTCTCCAAAGTGCAACTTTGACTTCTCTTTTCTATCAAAAATATTTATTAAAAAATTATATATGTATATTTTATGAAAGTATTTTTCAAGACAAATCTATTGATATGATTTTCACATTTCAAAACTCAACGACTTAAAAGTTATTAATCATTTATGTTCCCAATGTTTGACCGAAGCCTTTTCCAAAACGAAAAGATAAATGAAAATAGAAGGAAAATGTTGACTGCCGACAATCACTCAATCACAAAACTAAACACATGTGACCTAAATCAACCATGTGTTCGCAATATGCAACCAACTAATATCAGAGTTTTGGCCGCATGAAGGGTGCATAGCACAAGCAGAGGAGGCACTTTCGGTGCATGGCACAGCGCACACAGGAACAGCGCATGCAAGTCCGGCCCTGTGTATCAGTCGTCTGCATCGCAGCTGGCTGAAGCTATCTTATATCAATATTAAACGTAATTAAGCTGGCCGGGAATTCGAGATACCGACAAATGCATAGCCAAGAAAACAACAAGAACTCCATTGTACGCTTGTTGTCACGTACGAATTCGTCCTTGTTTGAGCCAAAATCCAACGCAGGTGCTCCAAGAAAGTCCACTCGTGGACTCCCCATGGGCGTTTGTAAGCTAGCTTGTGTGCATTGTGCTAGTTGTTTTCAGTACAAAGTGCGTAGATGCCATGGGGATGCTTAGTAGTATACTATGTAGAAGCATTGGCCCATCGCAAAAAAAATGTAGAAGCATTGGCCATCGCTCGACCTCTATATCTCGATCAACACGTGAAATTGTGAGCGGATGATTATATATATGTCTGATGATAGACAATGTGAAACATTGACGGCTGGAATTTAACTGGACACTACACCTGCGGACAAACTTTTTGGAGCTTTTTATGGAGTATCTAGTTAATTAACTCTAGTGCAGACAAAAGAGCATGCATGGATCGCGCTGAGAATCCGTTTGACAGAAGAGGACGAAACACTGTCCGCGAAGCCCCAAAAATTCTCGATTGATGCTCATCTATAATACGGCCACACTTGATCGATTCAATGACCCATTACTCCATTAGCTAGATGCATATGCTCTCGCATCTGTGGTAGACCGGGTGGAAACCAAGAATTCTAATTTTACTCTTCGAATATCATCTGAGTCTGTCTACAGGGCACACCAGTGTTTTGGGGACGAAAACACTCGATTTTTCCTTCACAACTTCTTCCTCAAGCCCGACGTGCTACCAGCCTACCACCGCCCACACTGCCCCGGCCGCAGCGGCAGTGGCGATGGCAAAACCCCAGCAGCGGCAGTGGCGATGGCAAAACGCAGCGGCAGTGGCGAAAAACGTAACTTCCAGCCAAGATCATAGGAAAAGAGCTATTCGGCGAGTTTTGAGTTTGGAGACAGAGAGGATAGGCTAATTAAGAGACAAAACATAGAGCACCAGGGAAGGAGGTATGGGGTTTGGAAGTGCTTCGACAATTTTATATGGTGTCTAGTTTGTATATATCTCGTGCATGCATGTGATCTCTATTCTCTGCCATTAGTTTTTTTTTTTCTTTTTTTCTTAATTCCTTTTTTTTTTGTTACCACTGGAAACTATATTTGTAATATTAATTGATTGAATCTTACACAATTATTTGTTTCCATACGTATTCTATTTATGTTGGCTATTTTTTCCCTATACCATTCTATAAATTCACAAATACATCTTGAATCTATAGGATCAAGGTGGTAGATTGTCACCCTTATGAGGTTAAGAGATTATCTTTTTTTCTTATTTACCTATTGTATTAGTAATTTAGTATTATACTAACAATTTATTATGTATTTTAAAACATATGGAAACCTAAACTTAAATTTTGAATGTATCTATTTAGTAGCAATAGTTTTGTACATCCTATTTATTTAGTTTTTTTATTCTCAATTCACTTGGAGCTCAACTATTTTCATACACTTACACTAACTCTTTTATTTATATTTTTCATCCAAACTTGTATGAAAATCAATCTTCTATTTTTGCTTTATTAGTTTATTATATGCCAACACTATTTATTGATTATTAGCCTTGGACCTTTTGGTTTAATATAATTTGTTATTTTCATAAATCGAACAATGAAGGTTCTTTTCTTGTTTTTATTATTGTGGTAATTATTAATTGTATTTGGCATGGTCTCTTTGACTTAATGGTAATTGTTAGACCGTCATAAATTCGAATGTCATAGTTTCTTTCTTTATTTTTTCAATTATATGTTAAATGTTGTTGCTCAATTTAACACTATTATATTGCCCCCATTCTAGATTATATTATAAGATAAGATGTTCTGACTTTTCTTAATACATAGGCTTTTCGTGCACTTGGAAACATAATGAGTTGCTAGATGATGAGTATCTCTCCATTTCAAATTGTGAGTGAATCTTGTAGAGCGAAAGTATTTCAATTTTAACCAGAATTAAAGAAAGAATTATAAGGATTTGTAAATTTAAAAATATACTAGCAAATATGCCCATGCGTTGCAACGGGAGTAAAAAATAATTTTTTGATACAATTTGAAATCTAAAATTTTATTTTATGGAAACCATGACATCTTTAATTAATAATATAACACAATGGCCTAGTAAGATGTTTGGTTCGCTCATTTTGTATCGCCATCCATTCACCGCCAACAGATCACATATGTTATTGTTTGTTTCATTCAGGTATTATGTAATTATATGTCATGGGAATAAATATGGTCGCTCAAAGAGTGTTGATTACGCCGACGATGAGGTGATAAACGTTCATGATTGTATCAGAATAAAACTCGCCTTTCAATTGTCTTGCGGGGAACCAAACATATAACTCTCGTTGCCTCCTTACCATAGTAGAACCAAACAAATATATAGAATTAAAATACAATCTTAATTATTTATATATTATTGTTTTAAAAAGAACCAAAATATTACTCAAAAAAAATATGTCATAATTTTCTTTTTGTAATATTCATATGTTTATATAGTCAAATATCAAGCTCCGTGAATTTATTTGATCACCCATAAAAGTCGACAATTTTTGATAAAAAAAGTAACACTGAATTAATTATAAAATATATTAGTGTTATAAAGGTCAATATTTAATTGGTTTGACTTGCATAATTTTTTATTCGCTGATGCCCAATGTCGACAAAGGAAAGAAAAGTCTTGTCAAAAAGAAAAGAAAGAAAAAAGAAGTCCGGAGGTCACACCAAGTCCGGCGGCTTGGAGTCCTGTTTGCAGCCGGCAGGAGACGTCAAACTGTGGGCGTGTGGGGGCGAATTTTACGGGCTTTATATTACTATATTCGATCTAAACCATTGATGTCAATGTGATGGATGGTGAGGACGATCCTACGGTCCGGAGGAAAGACGACGGAAATTTTCTCTCTTTATTAGTATAGGTATAGATTATGAAAATATAATTAATGAAGAATTCAATGATGCATAGTTGGCATCTTAAATATTATTATCTTATATCATATAAATTTGGTCAAACTTAAGATATCTTGACTCTTTAAGACTTTTATTAGAAAGACTTACAATTTGATATGGAGAGAGTACATAAGATCGAGCAATTGCCACATGGGGATTTTTTTTTTTTTTTAAAAAAAAATAATCGTGGGGATTGGAAGTGAAAAGAAAGAGAAAGACGAGCCGAGCCTGCTGTTGCTGAACGCTGAAGCTGAATTTTGAGGTCGTCGGCCTGCCAAAAAGCAGCGACAGCCGACAGGAGCGTTCCAAAACCGTTCGAAACGGCGACCCAAACTCGCAGCCCGTGCGTCCGGCCGGCCGTGGCCGTGCGTGGGCGTGGGCACCGGCTCCGGAGCCCCAAGCTTTCCGTCTCCTCTTTCCTATATAAACCCTCGCCCACCTATCCCCCTTGCATTGCAGCACCGGCGGCACTCCCTCTCGCCTCGCCAACCACGCATAAATTTATTCGCTTCTCTTTGTCACTAGCGTCGCCTCCGCGCCGGAGACAGCGCGCGCTAGCCTGCCTGTGCACGTCTCGGGACTCGCTCAGCGGCAGTCCTCGGCTCCCGGGACCTTGTCTACTCTCTTCCCCGAGACGCACACGCACGTAGAGCGGAGCGTTCCTCTGTTTCGGGTATGTCGTCTTGCGACGGCGCCACGGTGGCGTTCCGGGATGCCGGCGAGGAGGCCCCTCACCGTCTCTCTGCTCTCCAAAACCGAGGTCTGCCTACCGGTGGAGGACGACCTGCCGCCGGTGCTCACGAGCAAGCCACCAGGCCGGTTCGCGAGGGCGGTGAAGGAAGCTTGGTCCGTCTTGCTGTCCGTCACATTCCCGATGATGCCGTCCATGTCGGCCGGGGCCGCGGGCAAGGAGGCGCGGTCCATCCTTGGCCTCGCGCTCCCGATGATCCTCACTGGCCTGCTCCTGTACCTCCGCTCCATGATCTCGATGCTCTTCCTCGGCCGCCTCGGCGGGCTGGCGCTCGCCGGCGGCTCCCTTGCCATCGGCTTCGCCAACATCACGGGATACTCTGTGCTGTCCGCTCGCCATGGGCATGGAACCAATCTGCGGGCAGGCCTTCGGCGCCGGCCATTTCGAGCTCCTCGGCGTCACCACGCAGCGCGCCGTGCTGATGCTGCTCGCGGCCGCGTTGCCCATCGGTGGTCTGTGGGTGCACATCCGGCCTCTGCTCCTGCTCTGCGGCCAGGACGCCGGCATCGCCGCCGTCGCCGAGACATACATTCTTGCCTCCCTACCGGACCTATTGCTCCAGGCGTTCCTCCACCCCGTCCGCATCTACCTCCGGACGCAGTCCATCAACCTGCCGCTCACCCTGTGCGCCGCGCTCTCGCCATTGCGCTCCACCTCCCCATCAACTACGTACTCGTCACCGTCCTCGACCTCGGCATCACCGGGGTGGCATTGGCCTCCGTGCTCGTCAACCTGAACCTCCCGTCTTCCTGTGGGCTTACATCCTCCTCAAGGGCGTCCACAAGCGCACCGGAGGCTTCGCGCTCGGCCGAGAGCTTCCGGGGGCTGGGGCGAGCTCGTCGGCCTCGCGCTGCCGAGCTGCGTCGGCGTCTGCCTCGAATGGTGGTGGTACGAGATCATGATCCTCCTGTGCGGCCTGCTCGCGAACCCGCAGGCAACGGTGGCCAGCATGGGCATCCTCATCCAGACAACGTCACTCATCTACATCTTCCCGTCCTCGCTCGGCTTCGGCGTCTCGACGCGCGTCAGCAACGAGCTCGGCGCCAACCGGCCCGACCACGCGGGCCGCGCGGCCACGGTCGGCCTCATGCTCGGGTTCGCGTTCGGCGGCGTGGCGTCCGCGTTCGCGTACCTCGTGCGCGGCACCTGGGCCACCATGTTCACGGCCGACCCGGCGATCGTCGCGCTCACCGCGTCCGTTCTGCCGATCCTGGGCGCCTGCGAGCTCGGTAACTGCCCGCAGACGACCGGCTGCGGCGTGCTGCGGGGCAGCGCGCGGCCCAAGGACGCCGCCAGCATCAACCTCCGGTCCTTCTACCTGGTGGGCACGCCCGTGGCGCTCGTCCTCGCCTTCTGGTATCACTACGACTTCCAGGGCCTGTGGCTGGGCCTCCTCGCGGCGCAGGCGACCTGCGTGGTCCGCATGCTGCTGGTCATCGGGCGGACGGATTGGGCCGCCGAGGCCAAGCGCGCGCAGCAGCTCACCGGAGCAGGCATGGTGGAGGAGACCAAAGAGACCGGCGGCAAAGGCAGTCATGTCAGTGAAGTCACAGCAGCCGGCGGAGACGAGGAGCTGAGCTTGCCTATTGACGTTGTGATCGAGAGACCAAAGGATCAGCTGACATCAAACGCAACCGTCTGCGTGCCGTTCGACAATTCGAGCGATTCTTTTGTCATATATTTTTTGGCGGGAGGGAGAGGAACCAGAGGCTGACAGAGTGACTATTTTATTTCGATTTGGTTATATGTAAATGATTTCTTTCTGATGGTTATTATAGGAAATGAATATTGACACAAATATGAAACCCAGATATCCTGAAGCTTGGCCTTATTTGGATGTATTCAATTTGACATCAATCCACACGACCGAATACATCCAAATAAAGTTTGGAAACTCAAACCCCATTGCCATTTCAAACGTCTATACAGCGCCAGCCAATTTGTGAAAACCATTTTAGTTAGTCACTTAAATCTTCTCACGAGTCTTTCATCTATCTGTTTGCCCCTTAGTTCTAAATTATGCTTTATATGGATATCCAGTAAAGCATGAAAAACTGGTTCCAGGATGCATACTCCAATATAGCCCTCTCCGCCCCCACGTCGCCTCTTCGGTGCGGCTAAGGCGGTAGCGGTGCCGTCCAGCACCAACCCACCCATGAGATGTCTTTTGCCCGGTTGTCGCGAGGAGCTAGATGCCGGCAAATCTGCCAAGGCAAGGACGCGAGGGGCTACGTCATCTCTTCTTCTTACCCACCTCTCTCTCTCTCTCTCTCTCTCTCTCTCTCTCTCTCTCCCTCCTCCTGGAGATCGATCTGCATAACAACGGGGCTACTAGGGTGCACAAATCCCCGCATCTTCTCAGCCAAATCTGCCACCCCTGCACTGGTGCTTCCTATCCGGTCGTGGGGCGCCCGGCGCCAAGGGCCATGGCGCCGGCCAAAGCCCGATGACGGATCTGGATTCGCGGCGGCTAGATCTTGCTCACCTAACCAGGGAGGTGCGGCGATTGGCAGCATCTCACGATGGCGGTGGCGGGAGCACAGTCTGGTAAGCGGGTTTCAATCCGGTGGCCATCGCGTCTTTGATTTCGCCCCAGCATCGCATGGTGCGCTGGGCGTCGAGAGGCATGTGGCGGTGGTCGCGGGCCGGCTCTTGTTGTGGCGCATCCCGGCAGCTTGTGCATGCTGTCGGGATGTTGTCGATGTTGCTACTTTGCTTTGGGTGGCTATCGGCGTCGGCGTCCGTCGATTGGTGGCTTAGTCGACGGGGGTGGCGGCTAGTGCAACAACAGGTTGTGGCTAATGTTGTGCAGGGTTGAGTGACATGGCGAAAGTTTTTTCTCTTCTTGGGCTGATGGCGGTGGCGTATCCCGTTGTTTTTCTTCCTTGGAAGCATCAATCAATCGGTCCTCTTCCCTTTGGGCATCTTGTCTTCAAAGGGTGAAGACTTGGACCTTGGTCAAGTGATGGCGACGCCAGTGGCGTCGTGTTCCTCCCTGGGAGGCATCGTTTGGAAGATTGTGCCCCCGATTAGTCTATTGTGGCGGTCAACATCGTCATGGCGGCGAAGGTGGAGTCTAGTTGAGGATTCAAGTTTGCGTGTCGCGACATGAGCAAAGTGGTCGGGAGGAGGGTGTTGGGCGTGGAGGTTGGTACCAACAAATTTGAGTTGCGAGATGGCCTAGTGGTATGGTGGCATGGTTGGTCTGCATTATGGTGGTTGTATCTTGTGTGGGGGGCGTTCGGCCGCAACCGGAGAACATGTGTGGCATTTTTGTCTTTGATGAGGCACCTTGGTCCTGGAACCTTTGGTGTGTGTGTGCCTTGTGTTTGTTGTTGTGTGGTCTCTATGTGTTTGCGTGTGTAATAAGAAATAGTTATATGCATTAGTCATTGCGAGAGAGTCTAAGATATTAATATATTCTCTTATCTAAAGAAATGGAAATCTAGCAAGCATGAGCCACACGGGTTGGCACGATCTCTAGGATTTTGGTTCTAAGCCAAGAATGGCACGAGTTACTTGTACTTGTGCTAGTGCAAGATGAGCCATGGACCAATCACAATTCACCACTTGCCTGATCTATGATATATTTTTTTAGAAAGGTGGCAAGAGCTTTTGCCATATTTTTTATTAGTTGAGAAAAAAAACAGACTCGAAACTACTGGCATGCAGGCCATCAACCAAAAAGGACTTCTTAACGGAACAAAAGGAAACAACAAGTGGATCAAAACCGCTAGAGAAACCAGCGGAAAACCCTACTCAAAGACAGTGCTAGGCCTGGTTGCCATTGTCATTTGGGTATTGTTGAATTTTGATCCTCGCAAAGCTGCGCTACTTGATCGATGATATATAGGCCAAGTTTCTGACCAATAGGAGCTCGATTACGACTTCATGATCCATGGATTAACAAACGAAGATTCCGTCTCGTACCGAGGTACTCCTATACGTCTACGAATCAACAATGACACGGTCTGAGAGGCCATCCAGCGCCCCCATGCATTATAGTCT
>JADLZK010012304.1:0-88443 GCA_015847255.1 Hyparrhenia diplandra | reverse complement strand
ATAGTTTGAAAGTGGATTGGAGATGCTGCAGCTAATAATTTCGATGAGAGGTGCAAAGAAAGATCGGCGAGGGAGGGATACATGTGGCAGTAAGTGTATCTATGCTTGGTTTCAGCAGGATCACATGTAAAGATACATCTCTGTATTGTCTCATGTAGAATTAATATGAAAAAGAAAAAGATCCTTATGTGTTACTTTGCTCAGGTAGGAAATTTGCAATTAAGCAGCGATGAAAGCAAGCAAATCAAAAGGAATTCTTTGCTGAGTTGAAAGCTCTGTGCAAAAGTACATCACATTAACGTGGTATGTACTTAATTCATAAAATCCAATAGGAAGTGGATATCTTTTGTATTAGTTCTTTGCTTGTGAACAGACTTTCTAATGCGTTCAACTACAAAATGAGTTGAGCTGATTGGTTATGCTGCTGGGGATGATCACCTGTACCTTGTGTATGAATATGTCCAGAATGGATCATAATGAGCATCTACATGATCCGTTGCTGAAAGGTACGCGATGAAATGACAAATGACATTAAGTTTAATCAGTGCCCTCCGGTAAAATATGTAAACTAATATAATTTTGAAAAATAATAATAATGATTGTAAGTATGCTATCTTCAGAAAAAAATTAAGATTTTTATTTATTTTCTGCAATACATATTAAAAGAAACAGGTATTATAAATTATTCGTTCTTATAGGAAGTTTCTGAAGCAAGAAATTTCCTGCATTACATGAGACTGTACATGGTGTTGAGGTTTTATATACACTAACTTCCTTTCAAGACAATGTTTTCAGGTCATCAACCTCTTTCATGGACTGCTAGAACACAGATAGCATTGGATGCAGCACGTGGTATTGAGTACATTCATGATCATACTAAGGCCTGTTATGTCCACCGTGACATCAAAACAAGCAATATTCTGCTCGACAATGGATTAAGAGCTAAAGTAAGTATTTTTAAAATGGCCAAATTCAAACATGAGAATCTGATTATTTCTCTGTTGAACAGGTTGCAGATTTTGGACTAGTGAAGCTTGTTGAGCGTAGTGATGAAAAGAAGACTTGGTGGCAACTCGTTTAGTTGGAACGCCAGGATACCTTCCACCTGAGTTAGTTTTCATTTGAATATGTTTTCATTTTGACCAGCTGGTACAATTCCATATTTAGTACTCACTATATGAATTTAATACACTGCAGGTCAGTTCTTGAACTTCACATGACTACCAAGTCTGATGTGTGTATGCATTTGGAGTAGTTCTTGCCGAGCTCATTACTGGACTCCGTGCACTTATCCGGGATAACAAAGAAGCCAACAAGATGAAGTCAATAATCTCAATTGTAAGAGTCACTTGCGAGCACTTAGAATGTCTTGTGTGGTTTATTTTTTGTGGTTTTGCATGCTAACTTTCAGCAAGGTTTGTATTATAATAAAAATAAAATCAAGAAATACATCATTCTGTGAACAGATGAGGAAAGTCTTCAAATCAGAAGATCTAGAGCTCATTGGAAACAATTATAGATCCCTAACTTGAAGGACAGCTATCCCACAGAAGAAGTGTGCAAGGTTAGTGAAAATGCATATAATACTGTTCGCTTAAAGGTATGCGGTTAACTGAATCTTTCCTTTCTCTATTCCAGATGGCAAATGTTTCAATGTGGTGCCTAAGTGAGGATCCATTGAATCGGCCTGAGATGAGGACATCATGCCAACTCTGTCTCAAATCCATCTCACCTCTATTGAGGGGAAGCATCACTTGGAGGTGATGGCGAAGTATTTACTGGTGTTTCCTATGGTAGATGAATCAAACAGCAGCACACTTTGGCATTTAGAAGGAAAGCACACTCCTTTTAATTTTATTTGAAGGAGAAAGGTCCTCGCACCGCAGTTTGTGAATTTATTGATTCATTATGAACTACTGAAGGGGTTGCCTTTTATATTTGGCTCTCCTTGCAATTCTGTTCTCAAGGACATTCACATCCATGTTACTCACAACTACACGTACATACATATATATATATATATATATTTGTTCTTTCTTGATTGAGCTGTAATAATCTGTTGGCAGGCTGAAAACTATAGGGAAACGATCAATGATACTAATGATGCATTATTGTAAAGTTGTACTGTTGAGTTGAATGCAAGACTATATACCAACTTCAGTTGTTGATGTCCACCACTCATGTGTCCAGTACGAAAGTTGAGATTGCATTTGGAAGTAGTAATGAAAATTGCTCGTTTCAAAGCATTCGTACCATTAGTCTATGCTTGAAATAAAACTTGTTACGCCTGGTTTTTTTTTTTGTTCTGGATGCTGTACAGATTGGATTGATCGTCTGTTTGGTGTAGCAACACGAAGTAATCTGTAACAAACAAGATGGAGAATGTGAACTCTGCTACAGTTCCTGTGTCTCTTAAACACTATCTTTCTCGGTCCTAACTACATATCCATGTAGGAAGGGTCTCTTAGGGTGTTGTTGGATGTTGGCACCTCACACATGAATACGTGATGTTCTTCAGGGTTAGTAAAAGATAACTATGCATGCTAGTCAGGACGCAAGAGTGTTGTTTGGGCCATTCACATGTTGTTGTCCATGTTATCCATGGTCACTGCTTTGTACATACTTACTCCATCATAAAATAATTGCATGTCTTTCGTCTAAAAAGAAATAACTGCATGTTTCACATCCTAAGAAGTCAATTAATGTTATGTTTAACTTGATTTATAGAAAATATTATTGACATTTAGATATGTTTATAATTAAAAATACATCACATGATTTATTTAATGATGTTTATCTAGTCTTATAAATATTATTATATATTTTGTATGTATTTAGTCAAACTTGAGTTTGGTTACTTCTAAGGATGCAAATGATTATCTATTTTTAGGAAAGTAGGAGGGAATATATAATATAATGTTATTCACCTGTCTCTCGATCTTGAAGTGTGTGTGTATTAAAACTTGTACTCCCTCCGTTTCAAATTGTAGTTCACTTTGGGTTTTTTAGATACATTGATTTTGTTATGCACCTAGTTATACACTATGTCTAGATACATAGTAAATCAAATAAATCTAGAAAAGCCCTGCAATTTGAACGGAGGGAGTACCCCCTTAAAATAGATGCAGGCCGGAGGCCGGCGGGTCACACTCACACCAGTAGTGCTTTATTTTTTCATGTCCGGCACGGACAACAGGACAAGCAGTAGTCGACACTTGTTGAATCTCAGCACTCTAGAAATATGAAACTGGCCAAACTTCACATCACATATATAATTCGATAATGGTCCACCATGTATGTGCAGTACGTTGAGCTTGTTATCTTGCGCCATTTTCTATCCACGCAGACTTGTTCAACTTTGCCGCCTAGTTCACATCCTTCAACTACGCGACGTCGTCATGCACTCATGCATCCAGAGAATGTCCTGCACCATGGCCGGCTGCATTTCTATATGAATACCAAGTCTAATGTGTATGTTTGAATTGTTCAAGATAAATGCAAAAAAAGTCAAACCTGATTATTTCACGACTGGGAATTGCATTCAGCTTCAATTCAACATTTCAGTTTAGATCCCGAGACAAGTTGAGAGGACCCTTTATACATACAAAACACCTAGAACTAGAAGGAATAAGCAAGACAAATATTTTTTTTTACAAATAAACTTACAAAACCATGTTAGTAAACTTCCTCCTGTTTTGATTTTTTGTAGACACATTGCCTTTTACTACATATCTAGAATAATTCTAGAAAAAGCCTAAAATGCCTTATAAATTTGGAATAGAGAGAGTATTTGTTTACTTGGTTGTGCTTTGGATGATGTACCAGAGAGACTATCATTAGCGATGAGTATCATTAGTCTATACTTAAAAAAACACCTGTCATGCCTGAGATTTTTTTGATGTTGTTGTAGCAACATGAAGTAGATCGATCTAGTTTCCTAACGAACATGATGAAAACCGTGAACTCTACTACAGTTCCTCTATATTTTTTTTTTTGAAGGGAATCAGGATCGATCAAATATACTGAGCTTTTATCGGAACAAAACAAAACTTCCTTTAGGATACAAAAGAATGAAACAAAAGAAAATCATTGAAATTACACATAGGTTTCTATCCATGTTAATATGGTGGCTGACTACATAATAAGCCCAACTCAATCAGCTTTCATGAGAGGACATAACATCCTTGAAGGGGTTGTTGTCGGCATGAGACAATACATGAACTCCACCAAAAGAAGTTAAATGGCATAATTTTCAAAATAGATTTTGAGAAAGTTAGATGGCCATTCTTGCTACAAAACACTGCATATGAAAGGCTTTTCACCCAAGTGGACCCGAATGGGTTGAAACCTTCATTATGGGTGGAAGTGTAGCAATTAATGTAAATGATGAGATTGGCCACTTCTTCCAAACAAAGAAAGGCCTTCATCAAGGAGACCCACTAGCTCCTCTTTTGTTCAGTATTGTTGATAGAGCCAAAGAAGATGGGTAGATTAGTGGAGTGGTGCCACATCTAGTAGATGCTAATTTATCAATCCTGCAATATGCTGATGATACAATTCTCTTTATGGACCATGATCTAGAGAAAAAGCTCAAAATATAAAGTTATTACTTTATGCTTTTGAGCAAGCATCGAGGTCTTAAAATAAACTTCCATAAAAAGTGAATTGTATTGCTTTGGCGAGGCCAAGGAAGTAATGCTTTCGCTTTTTGGATGTAAATCTGGGGACTTTCCTATGACTTACTTAGGAATTCCTATTCATTTTAGAAAGCTAAGGAATGTGGATTGGAAAAGGTAGAAGAACGTTTTGAGAAGAGGTTGAGCAGCTAGAAAGGGAAACATCTAACACTGGTTAACTCAGTAATGAGCAGTTTTCAATTGTACATGATGTCTTTTTTTTGCAATTCCATGAGGGGGTGTTGAAGAAATTGGATTAATTCTGCTCTAGATTCTTTTTTGGCAAAGCGATAACCAAAAAGAAAAAATATTGTCTAGGAAAATGGAGCATACTTTGTCAACCAAAAGCACAGGGGTGGTTAGAAATTCATGACCTAGACATTAAAAAAGGACACTTCTTAGTAAATGGCTTTTCATGTTACTCAAAACAAATGGGACATGTCGGCGTTTAATTCAAACCAAATATTTAGGCTCCCAACCCTTATCTCAGGCTTATTGGAAGAATGGAGACTCACATTTTTGGCCTAGTTTGATGAAGGTGAAATGAGACTTTCTTTGTTTTGGATCCTTCATCATCAAAGATGGATTCCAAGTGAGATTTTAGGAGGATAAGTAGCTTAGAAAATCACCTCTAAAGGAACAGCATCCTTGGTTATACAATATTGCTTGACATAAGCAAGATACCGTAGCTGAGATCTTTAGTGCATCACCTCTAAATATTTCATGGAGCGTGATTTCATTGGTCCTAAATTAGCAGCCTGGAATGAACTATATCCTCGCATTGCTAACATTTTGCTAACATAAGAGCCTGATGTGTTCCACTGGAATTTGGACCAAAGGGGCAGTTCTCGGCGAAATCACATTACTCAGCTCTAATTTGTGTAGATCTTCCCAACTTAAACAAAATTATTTTGGAAGTTAAAAGATTCCTCTAAAAATAAAAAAATTTCTCTGGTATCTCCATAGAGGAGTGATTCCAACAAAAAGGATAACTTAGCCAAACGCAATTGGCATGGCAGTGAAAAGTGTTGCTTTTGTCACAAAAATGAGACAATTAAACACCTTTTCTTTGAATGATGTTTTGCTTTCGTATGATTGGGCCTACATAAATATTGCTTTTGGTCTTACTCAACCTCGTAGTATTCCTCGTATGTTTGGGGAGTTGGCTACAGGGTTTTGGGAGGATTTTAAAACCTTTAGTTCTAGTGGGAGTAGCGGCCTACTTCTTGATCGCTTTGGTTATGCGAAATAATTTGGTTTTGGAAACAAAACATTGTTATTCTCTGTGCAAGTGGTATCTTCGGTTATCCATTAGCTTTGTACATGGGCTATGCTTGAGAAACATCCTTCACAGGCTTTTGCTTGTGGCGGCATACAACAATTGGCGCAAATGGTCATCTTGTTTTTTTTTTCAGGCATATGGGTGGCGATCTAGTCTTAGTACTTGATAGCCATTAGAATACCGGACTTTTTTTTTTTTGTTTAGGCTGTGTGCTTTTGTAGAGGCGGGGAGTGGGTTTGCGTTGCTCTATCAACTTAGATGGAATGATTGTGAATTAATAAAATCCTTCCTTTTCCAAAAAAAAATATCCATGGCTAATTTGAGGATCATAAGCTCCTTTTGCCCCAAGAATAACTTGGGCAAAGTAAGACTTGAAGTGCCTCTTGCGGTTGGAGTGAAGGTGGAACTTTCACGAAGACGCATCTTTACGAACTAACCAAATACCCAACACATATAAGTAATTAGCTCCATGAAGAAAGGTATGTTTAGTTGGTTCCTGAAAGTTCATATGGTTAACCCAAGGAGTTCTAGATATTCATTGCAAAAAGACATTCTAGAAAAAAAAAAATGTTGTCGGAGGCTTTTCTCGATTAGAGGCGCATTGAACACAATTGTAGTCTTCTAAGGACATATTTTTCAATTCGACTGCAAGTTCGTTGTGTTTAAGTGCCCAAAAGAACCCTCTTGTCTTGATTGAAGGCTTTCCAAAGCCAAAGAGTAGGCTCAATGACCAATCAAATGTGCATAGGATTTATGTGAAGAGAATACAAAGGAGTTCTAGGTATACACTCATATGTCTGAAGCCTCCACCAATTGCACAACATTAAATTAGCCCCTAGAGTGCGGAACTGTTGAAAAACTTCTATTGACAGGAGGCAAATGGAAAAGGCCATATAGGGTCCGATCTTGGCAAGCTTGTTGAAGCGACATATGTTTGTTTTTATCATAAGAGTAAATCTCGACAAAGTGTTTTCCAAATCTAACCACTCCAAAGAGCTCCCCAAAGAAAATAAATAGAGCAATCTCTAAGCTGTCATATTAGACAACCCTTTATAGGAACCAAAAACCTCATAATATCACGCCACTAGAAAAGATCCATGGCTAACAAGAATAGGTAGCCGGCCAATGACATAGTACTTGTCCCAAATAAGATTCACCCAAGATTCACCACCCCTAAATCACCACTCTCTTTATAAACACAAATCAATTTCCATGTAGCCTTAGGAGTAGCCTTATTATTGGATATCTTTAGACCCAATGCCTTATTATGGATATCAGAACCTCTCTTCAAACAATGTTTTCTGAATTTAATAATTAAACTTGGCAGTAGTCTTAGGTAGCACAAAAGTGCACATAGTAAAAGTAAGCGGAAGCGGTAAGGACTATATTAGTTAACTCCAAATGTCTTGATTGAGGAAAAGAAAAATACTTGCTACAAGCCTTTTGAAACCATTAACCAAGGGCTAGAAATTAGCTACAATCGGCTTAGTCAAGATTAAAAGGTAACCTAAGACAAGTAAAAAGGTAAACATCCATTTGAAGATCCAAAAGTGTTGGCTAAAAAAATATTGTTAGGAACCATCATTGATTTGCTATCGTTAACCTTTAGTCTAGTAGAATCAACTAAGAATTTAATTAGTAGAGAGTTGAAGAAAAACAACTATCTTGCATCCCCTTCCATAAAAATAAGTGTCATCAACATATAGAAGGATTGGAAAGTCCTAACATTGCAATGAACTCACTAGCAAAGAGAGCAGGCCTCTGTCTTTGGTTGAGTTTAAGTGGGTTTACGAAAATACGGTGCAATAATGACAAGAATGGGTGAAGAGGATCCCCTTGTCTAGCTCCCATCTTACATTGAAAATCTTCCATGAGATACCATTATAATTAAGATTAAGTTCATCCACTATAACCATTTTGTAGAAAAGCCTCTATGTCGCATGATCACGAAGCATAAGCTGGTGTTCAAACTTGTCAAAAGCTTTCTAAAATCAATCTTAAAATTAAAATTTCTTTTATGGACCAATGACGTTATTGTGCATACTACATGGACCAAGGCAAACAATCTTGCATAGATATGGCTCTTATGAAACCATGTTGTTTTTGTGTATAATAGATGGTATGCATAACTATAGTCTATAGGACAATTTTTCGTTGAAATCTACATATAGGTCTAAAATCTAAAACACTGACAACATCATACTTTACAAACACATATTGTCGGCATAAAAAAAAAAAACATTACAGAGGTTGTAAAATCTTGACAAATTATAGTCCAATGTTTCTTCACAAAGTCATTATTAAAGTCATCGCCTAGGATTGGAACTTTATCTAAAGGCAAAGACATCATAACTTGATCAAACTCTTGTTTATAAAAGGAATATCTTGAAATAGTGATGTCGAGAAAGTGATTTAATAGGTCTTCTAGGTTGAATAGAACTCTAGTGAAGCAAGACTAGGCTTGGTCGGGTTCAAATCGGCTAGGCCAAATTTGGTAGGTAGTGTCGACAAAGTGTTGTTTTCGTGATATGAGCGCTTTTGCTATTTGATTTGAAGCCGCGAGACCAATCTTTTACGTGTGAAAAATGACACATAGGTAGTGCCATATTAAGCCCTCTAGAATGCAAATACGCCATGTGTGTGTTGAGTCCACCATTAGTAATGTGAAATAGTTGATGGTGATGAGGTCATCCCGTTTGTGGATTTGTAGGCGACACTTCTCCTCAAGCAATGTGTCGAGGCAAAGCTTGCATTGTATTTTTTGAATCAGTCTTAAGGAATTGCTTAGCCACTCGACATTGTAGATACAATGTGTCGAAAACCCTAGGACCAAAATAGTTTGGGTACAGAGAAGGGGATTTATTAGCCTAACTAGCGATAATTGCAAAGATGCATCATCATGGAAGTTGTGATTGTTCATCATGTTTGTCATCAAGGTAATCGAGCCATCATCATGATGGTTATGCCTACCATATTGTGACAATTGTGGTTGTGATCATGGCGATCCTGCGAGATGACATCATAGATCCTATCATGGTTATCATCATCATTGTAGTGATTGCGATCATTCTTGACATTAGCTTGGGCCATGACACACCACAATGCTTTCCTACAAATCACGATTATTACCAAGTCGAGTTATAGATTGAAGGTTAGGTAATGAGGCACCATTACTTCTAGTGGAAGGGGTTGTTGCAAAGCCCCCTAGTTCTCACGGTTCTCATATGAAGGACATTGATGCACTCGCCACCCTCCACCCCATCTCCCCGTGTCTTGGCATAGTGCTCACGCATAGAGCTCCCGCTTTTTTTCTATGGCATATTCATCCATGAGGACTATCACACTCTTGATGGTGTCATGAATTGTGATGTCCTCTATGACAAGAAGTGTTCTAAAGTAGTTCTATGAAGGCAATTAGATTCTAACTAGCATGTGGAAACATCGACACATCATTGACCTTGCACTCTATGAGCTATTTGTGGACGTTGCGGCCTTGGTGACACATTTTGTTGAGGCGCCGAGCTTGACTTGATTTGGTGATTGAACTCTGCCTACTCTATGTCAATTCTTTCTTTCCATTTCGGGGTTTGTCCAAGGTGGCATTAAGATGTGCCTCCTCATCTTGAAGACAAGCTACTTGCTTCACGGGAGGGACAAGCTGTGTTGATGATTTGAGTATTGGGAGGATGCTACCAACCATGAAAACATTTTGAGAAGCGCATTAGGGTCCATGGATGGATTTCTCGGCCTTTCCGAATGGTAGGGAGCCAAGTATTAATGGCCAAATGGGCGGGGCGACCTGTTAGCATATTGTGTTGTTCCTACCCATGGGCTATTCCCATGGCCCAAGCACAGCCCTACAAGGGTTTAACTGAGTTGGGACAGCCCGAAGGCCCAAAGGGCCTACCTTACGGTGTTTCTAGGTGGGGTCAGCCTCTGTGTTGTCATTGTGTCGCTGGCGAGGCCAGCGTCAGCCTACATGCGCCCCTCCGTCCAGTGTGTCGATCTGCTCCCCTATGCTCATGAGGAGGAGAGGGAAGTCATGGTTGCTGGGGGAGGGGAAGTCAACGGGGAAAGCGAACCACAAAAGGGGAGGGGATGAGGAAGTCGCACCCAATGACGGACGGAGGGTAGGGATGGAAGTTGACCATCGGGGAGAAGGGAGCCATGCTCGTTGGGGAGGAAAGTTGCGATGACACTCTCGAGGGAAGGTGAGGGAAGCCGCAGCCTCTCGGCCAAAGAGGAGGGAGCACGAGATGTGGTAGTGGGTGGATATTAGTTTAGGAGAATAGGAGTTGGGGGAGTGGCCCAGGGATGGCCCTTCCATTGGGCCAGATCGGCGCGGCACAACGGCCACCGGGCCATGCCATGCCTGACCCATCCATGGGTTGTGCTCAACTGCTTCTAAGCCTTGGGCCATTTGACACAAAGGTGAACACTACAAAAGTGCGACCTTCTTTCTCATTTTTATTGTGATAACTGATCAATTTATCGTTGATGCATCATGTTTGATGATGTTTGTTGGGTGTGTAATAAGTAGAAATCATCATAAACAAAGGGTACTGATATCGACTGACGAATGCTATCTTGTTCTTTGGCAGCCAGCAACGACATCTTGTATATAAACTCTTTTCCTTTTAATACAAAGATACGCACACTTGTGCATATTCGAGAAAAAATGAACGCTGTCTTGTTATGAAAAAGCTCTACCATAGAATAGGGGTTGTACATGTTCTGGTAAATGCGACTATGTCGCATCTGTCTTGTATTTACCTTTGCCACAAGAAATGAATTGTGCACAAAACCTGAGAACTAAGTCTGAGCATTCCAAGGTTAACGAACAGATCGACAACATATATTGGAAGAAGACTTCAAAACTTTACAGTTGTCTCAATTTCAGTAACTACAAAATACAAACCAGACTGAAACTAACTACCATTGAGCACGAGGGTGCAACCATAATAAGCTAAGGTGAACCTAAACTTGTGTTGGTTCTGATGGAGCAGGCGCCATTTGTTGCTTCCTGGCATCCACTTGCTCAGACCTCTTGGCCCAAAGGACACTATACAGACCACCAACCATGATTACTCCACCTAAGATACTGCAGGGGACATGAGGAGTTTCGGTTACAATGCAAATTGTAAATCATCACCATCGTTTAAAGAAAATGAAGGGTAATACGGAACTGCATACCTTCCCAGGGTAACCGCTTCTCCGAGAAACAAAGACAGAATTATTGTGACAAGCAAGGTTATTGGCATTGTCATGGCCAAGAAAACAGGTCCACTTTTTTCAATGACCCATACTTGCATATAATACGCAACTCCTGAGACAAGTATTCCCTGTATCATGCACGTTTCAGAAGTTTGAGACATGCTAGCATCACATTCAGATTATATTGGTCGTGCTCTACTGACCAGAGGTCATTCAGAAAAATTCGGTCGTGCTCAATAAATATGTGCCAATATGTGCTTTACTCTCTTAAACCCAAAAGGCAATACAACTACTACTTAATAGCAGTAGTACAGTAGTAAAATTCTTTTCAAATCCGTGTGGTTAGAAGTGTTGCATGTGAACCTTAGTTTGAGAGGAGCTTGGGAGAAGTGGTGAACCTCAGTTTGAGAGGAGCTTGGGAGAAGTGGTTGAGAAATCAGAACTACCTCGTCTGTTGCTATCCAAAAAACATACATTTGGAACACAATCTGAAAACATATTGAACTTACAGAGTACAGCACAGCAAGAAGACGTATATCCAGCGCTATCTTCCATTTTGAAAAATCCCTCTCAGCTGCTAGGGCGATGAAGAAACACTGAATTGTTGCAAAGATCATCTGGAGAGTTGTGTTGAGCAGCTTCGATGGATATGCTTCCAGCATAGGCCCCTGAGAAACAATTACTGTGTAGGTAAATATCATGAGCAAACAAAGACTGACATTTGAGCTGCATCTGCTATAATCACTGAACATTAAAATAAATGAAGCTTCAGGACACATTCTTACCTGAAGAACTGTCCAAAGAGCCCACGATGTAGTTGATAATGTCGTCAAGAAAATTCCAAATATCCAAACCTTTTTAGGATGTGCAGTAACCCCAGCATGGGAGTTACTTGTGTGATGAAAAGGGCTATGGTGGATGAATGATCTGAATGCAGGTCCTTGGTAAAATGCAAGCACGATTACGCCTGCAATGCTAAACAATACGCCTGAAGCTTTTGCAATCCCATGGAATCTCTTCAAGTTCAAAGTCTCCATCCTATGTCAATTATAAAATTATGAATGTTCGAAAAGTTTGTCTGGTTAGAAACACAAAACATGCTGAACTCATAACTTTTCTAGATCATTCACAAAATGTTCACTCAAGATATGACAGTGTCAGCACTCATCTCAAGATGTAACCATCATCCATTTGTGTGACCGTCACTTTATATAATTTTCATATTACGCATTTTTCTGAAATGAAACTATATCTAAACATACATTAAGATTCTTTTGTTAGAGAGATTCAAGTGCTTTTGTCTTGCTGCTTTGCATGTAACTGTTACTTTGGTACTAACAGTATGTGCTGGAGTTGCAGGGCTAGTATGGGTGGGTGATTTCCTAACTTCCTATGGTAAAATGAATAGAAGTAAAACTCCTGCAAAATCTTGGCATGTGCCAACAGGAATCCTACAGTAATCTAAGAATCAAGATTCATCTTTCTGGATTCAAAATTGTTCTGACTTGATGTCATATAAGCTGGATCTTATAGGATATTATGGCATTATGCACAAGGAAAACTATAGAAGACAAGGTACAGCTTGTGCTCTGCCTTGTTTAGTCCAAAATTAGAATCCTCGAAACCGTGTATTATGTGTCCAGAATTCCAATCTTGTTACAAGGAAATAATGGAAGTATGTATGAAAATGGAGATGCTCACCCCAAAAAGAACAGCCAGAAAGAAAGCCACAGCAGGCAGGAGGTTAAATATCGCAGATGATGATGTTGCTGAAGAATAACTGAGACCAAGGCCATATATGTTTATTGCTCCAGCAATCCTGAAATAAGAAAAAAAAATGTGCAACTTTGCGTTAGGCAGAAGCCATAAGTGAATTCACTTTTATTGTATCAACTCGATGTAATAATTTTGAATATCCTTCCTTTATTTATATAAAAAAGATGCAATTATTAGTGACTTTTTTTTTTTTCTCTTACATGCAGGCTGCGTACCATTGTTTCGGGAAAGTCACAAACTGAACTGAGGAAAACTCGCTAAATAGTACTACCATTTACTAACAGAACAATCCGTTGATCTAAAGTAGCGAACTTCTGCACATATCAACAGAGCATGCATAAACATAGATAAACAGAGCATTCATAAGCCGAATCCATAAGGGCACGCTAATGTTGTATTTTGTTGGTTGTTATTTTAAGTATATATATATATACATAAATATTTAAGTAGATTCTAAGTATTGGTGGAGAAGAAAATTAAGGAAGGAATTATTAAATCCTGCACTTCAACCCAGAAAAGAAGAAAATGAACACAAGACTGAGCTGGGAACTCCACAGTTTCGCACAGAGGAGCCAAGGTGTGCACTCAAACGAAGTCATAGCATAGGTGCCTGACAGGAGCTTCCAGAACAATAGATTACAGAACATGTGTGGTTAAACATGAAGAGACAAAACTACTATTGCTTTAATTTTTTTGTGACCATACTATTTCTTTATTCATTGAAAGCAGCGTAAGTATAAACAGGTTGATAACCGTTGGTGTTCCAAATAAATCTCAGGTCATAGCCGATGAAATCAAATAAATAAGAATGACTTCAATCTTCACCTACCCATATAGTGCATGAAAAAACAATTTCAGAGAGACTTTGAATGACAGCGGCGGAGCAGTTTTCCTGCAAATAATAATTTCAGAGAGACTTTGAATGACAGTGTCATGCAAGCAGCTAGCTAGCTATGGAACAAGCAAGAGTCGTATTGATTGATTACCTTTCAAGCACAAAAGCAATGGGCACCCAGAAGAGAATACCAGTCAGATGCCTGTAGAAAACAAAGACCGACGTGCTCATGCCTTCATCGAAAGCACGCTTGGTTACTATCTGCATGCCTCCATATATAGCCCTCAGGAGAAATGCAACCACGAAAGCTGCTCTGTTGCCCATTTCTACAGGCCTAGAGTGATCGTCTGTTGGGACTCCTGGACATGCATCGTTTTTTTATATAATCGAGCAGAGAAGATTTTGGGAATATGTTGGTGGCTTTTGGTAATACAAAAGCGGGGGAGACCCTTTTCTCTAAAAAAAAAGATTTTGGGAATATATATATATGGCAGCTACTGTCACAAAGGAGGAGTATATATATATGCTATGCACACGCATATGATAGAATTCGCTCGTCTGAGGTCTCAGGCAATGGGTTTCTGCCTCTGGGGTCCGTCTATTGTCTTTTGCTGTTGAGCGGACGTAAGCACAGCACCAAGATAAGCATGACTGGTGTGGCCAGCAACATTGCCAGGCTATTTGCAAAAAACCAGACACCTGTATAATAGCATCTCATATATTTACTCAACGATGGTGGATTCTTGCTATAGCACAATGCAGCGTCCTTTGGCGTCAGCCAGCATACATCAACTTGATAGGTACGAAATGACCCACTAACAAGATTAACATCAAACTTGATAGTACTATGTAGGGACCATACAGGTTGCCTGCGGTTTGATGACTGCAAACAATAGATTTCGATATTCAGTCGATTCTGACGCAAAGACAGTGTTCCTGTAAAAGCAGCACATTGTGAGGCTCAGAATTTATTCCAGTTAAATAACTATACGGCGTCTACTTTAAATTTTGAAAAAGTACAATCTGGCCAAGAACATCCACTACCCATCACTTTCCAAGGTGACCACGAGAAATGATTATGAATGTAAGAAAGGTTGAAGAAATGGCTAATGTGACCTTGGTTGGTGGCTAATAGGGTCGCTCAAATTAACTTGCGCCAGGTTGTGGTGCCGCATGATTTTCTTCAGCACATATATTGTCATCATCATCATTAATACTAGGAGGGATCTCCGCACGTTGCCGCTAGGTATGAAGAAGAAATATAAATGAGTTAGGATTTGCCTAGTTGAACAACTAGCATGTTGAGATATATAGCTTGTGGGGGCATTGCTTAGTAGGTTGTCCCTGTATGTTAGCCATTTTCCTTGCTTGTGGCAGGTATGTTACTCTTGAATGCCTGTGTGTGTGTAGATTTTATACCCTTGTTCCTTAACTTGCTAATCAAGCTAACCTGGACCAATACATACAGTGATATACTCAAGATATTGAAGGCCTAAATTTTGTCCCGGATTATAATTAAAGTAGTTTGCACTGGTCAACCCTATAAATATGTGCCTGTCTCTTTATTAAACATTTAAACTGCAGCCATGGATGCAGCCATGATATATACTCCCTCCGGGCTGGTATTAGAAGTCGTTTAGGACAACGACACGGTCTCCAAAACACAACTTTGACCTCTTGTTATTATAAAAATATTTATAGAAATATGATATATGTATACTTTTATCAAAGTATTTTTTAAGACAAATCTATTCGTATAATTTTCATATTTACAAACTCAACAACTTAAAAGTTATTGATGATTTATATTCCCAATGTTTGACCAAAACCTTGTCCAAAACGACTTCTAATACCAGCCCTGAGGGAGTATGTGTCTACCTCTTTATTAAACATTTACCTGACTTTTACATTTTAGTCACTCCCTGACTTTTTTAGTCACTCCTATTTAGAGTTTAGTTCACTAAAAGTGACTAAAAATAGTCAGTAAATTCTAGGAGTACCCTGATTTTTACATTTTAGTCACTCATTATCTTTTTAGTCCCCTCTATTTAGGGTTTAGGTCACTAAATTGACTAAAATAGGGGTGACTAATTTTAGTCACCCCAATCCAAACAGGGTCTAAGGGGGGGTGTTTGGATTGGTAGTCACTTTTAGTCACCTAAACTCCAAACAGGGGCCAGGGGGTGAATAAATTATAAAAGTCAGGGTACCCCAACTTATGGTGACTAAAGTGACATCTTTATTTCTTGTACCACATGCCTAGTTTTATCTCTCTCCTCCCTCTTTCTCCTCTCCTCTCTCTCTCTCTCTTATTTGGTCCTTTTTAGTCCCTCCAACCAAAGGAGGGGTGACTAAAGTTTTAATCACATGAGTAACAACCCAAACAGGCTCTAAGTAATTAGTTTGGAGTAGGTTGGTTAATTAGTCTTTTGTCCAGACATAAAATTGTTTGGATATCTTATATTTGATCAGGACGGGGTGAGTGAGTACATGAAGATCCAAAACAATGCAGAGTTCTACTCTATTTTTGTTCCTTTTTTAATTGTGATTACCCAAGTCCTAAGTGGAATATTCATGGTCTAGATCAATTGCTAGGCTAACCTGGACAGCAAATGCATTACACAATATTTCAGTCATGAAAACATCCATCCATATTAAACGCACTAGCGGTATGCATGTGCACCGATCGACTAGAAAGGTACTTTTTCCTCTTTTTTTCTCAAGGAAGAAAGAAGAAGAAACGTGTGCATTCAGTCAGTTTGGTGACTTGACCAGATGCTATAAGCTATGACACCCTCATCCATTGGCATCTTCACAAAGAATGGATGAGAAAGCATTCTGCATGAATTATTCAGACCAATACTGTGTACGGCTTCGATAGTAACCATCCGTAGTGAGAGATGTACGTGTAACACTATCCCCATGAGCTACTTTGATGCCGCACTTTGGGACAGTCTAGCATCGCTATCGGAAAAGCATCAGCCCCACTGTGTTGAGAGGGTAAAATCACGGCTTCATCCTTGCCTGATACTTTGAATTGGAATGAATAATGGATGAATAGTCTTGGTGTGAAAGTGAAAGTGAAAGTTTGAGTTAGTGTTCTATCCTGGAATGAGCTTTCTCGACATTGTCATTTGTGGAAATCAAATGGATACGGCTTAATAAGTCCTTAGGATGTCGTATATATATGTTCATCATGTAGGTGGCATAATTATTGATACATGTCTTAGGACTTTGGTACATGACCGACCATGACTTTAAAGGGATGTTGTTTATCCATCAGTATCATCATGTACGTTGCAAGCTAATAATCAATACTAGTATAATATTTGTATGAGAAATGAAATTATTCTACCAAATTTAAGGAATGAACCCATGATGCACACTTAGAATGGGTTGATTTCCCCAAACCAAACACTGTATAAATTGATGTGGAGTACAACACAAATTGTACTGAGTCTAGACCTATTATATCTTTAGGATTATATATCTTTATCTCTAACTACACGAATCTATACTTTTAACATTATATATGGAGCAAAGCGGATGATTACCACTGGATTTTAAATCTTGTGTTTTTGTCGTCCTCTATTGTACCTTCATCAACTGCATTTTTCGGGATGGCTTGGCACTTACACTAAAAGGGGACCCATGTAGCTGTAGCACCCTTGGTGCCGAACCACGTCTCTCCTGGTCACTGGTTCCGAGTCCACTAACATCTATGAGTGCTGGAACAACTTTTCTTTTTCACAGCTTAGAAAAAGTGAGTTGATGATTCTGGTGGGTGGTGGCATGCATTACACGCTTATTTTGCCTCCTTTAGAGGAAAGGGTGTGTATGCATTTGTATATGTGCAAGGGGTCTTATATAAATTCATTGCTTTATGATATTGATGTAGAATTCTATAATTATATATTAACAGAAGTTAGAAACTAACTATAAGGTTACTTGATAGATATTATTACGGTTTACTTTATTTTGAATAATCCTTGGCAACGCATATGAGTACCAAAGTTGTAACAATTATAATTACTCAAAAGAATAGCTGCAGCTCAATTGGTCTGCAGCTGCCAATAATTATATCACCTTCTCAAAATTTTGAAAATCTTCAAAACAAGTATGACCGTTGTTTTTTTTTTTTTCATGGCAATTATATAAGCGTCACTTCCGTTCCAAATTATAAGTCGTTTTGACTTTTTTTTGTTCATCCATTTTGCTATGTATCTAGACATATTATTATATCTGATACGTATCAAAAGCGACTTATAATTTGGAACCGATAGAGTAATAAGCACCATCAAACAATCCAAATCTGTAAACCAGCTTTCACATCGTATGTGAGTTTGGGATAGAGGGAGTACTCTTTTTTTTTGGTTCGTTGCAGTACATAAATTTAAAGAATAGAGAAGCTATCTTGCATTGTTTCGAGATATGCCAAGGTCTCTCGCCAATAACCTCAAAGCAGATATATATAGTACTTCCTCTAATCCAAATTGCAAGATATTTTTGACTTTTCTAGATAATATATAGCTTGTGCTATGTACTTAGATATACATATACACTGTAAAGAAATTAAGAGTCGTCCTTATACCCTGGCAAGCTATGCCCAACTTTCAAGCTTGGGTTTCCAGTATTGCCAATGTAAATATCATCATTACTTCCTGGGAAGTGCCCAAAGAATATAGAGACTATAAACTTTGTGAATGGAGTCTCGTAGAAATCTTGAGAGAACAATTGGTTTGAATCAACAAAGATTCAAGATACAGTTGGGAACAATCAAGTGGGTCCATTTCAGGGATGAAGGTACCAAACCAACACTCGGATGCAATAATTAAACATTAAAAACATGATGTTGGCATTAATTATGATAGCCTGCAAATGCATGGTGATGTTGTAGCCCTTTCCCATGGAGTATTCCAAGGTTTACATAGAGAATTGACATGGAACAAAGTATAAGGTTTGAAAACTGAATAGCCTCTCAAATCATGAAGGTCGAAAAGGATTTTGGGTAGGATGATAGATCACACAAGTGATGGAACTAATCGAAACCTAGGGATAGATGGCTAGGCTTGCTGGTAAACTGAGATTGTAACCTAATCTAATACACAACTCTGGTTTGAAAATGTTACTTGTTTCTATTAGCTTGCATCATTAAAACAGTTTCCCCTCTATGGCGAAGCCCCTAGCTTTCACATCCTTGTTTATCTTGTTTTTTGTGCCATCATGCTCATCATCAAAATGGATCAGCTGAGAGAAAACATCGCCATATTATAGAAGTTGGGCTGTCCTTATTGTCACACGACTTTGGACCGTTGAAGCAGTAGAACATGGAAAAGTAAACAAGGCTTCACAGCTAAAAACACAAATATGTGAACCAATGCCAATCATAAAAAAAATCAAAGGCAAATAGGTCAAGCCATTTCTTTTTTTATTCCAAGAACTGGAAAATGGCAGCTCTAGTGGGCACTCAATCCTGATTCAGATGAGTTTGTGCAGTTGCTATACTGCTTCTAAGGTCACGCAATGCTTATCAACAAAACTATTAATCATACAGAGGACTACACAATAAAGAACTAGTGTACTTCTCAGAGAACTAAAGAATAGTAAAACATAAAACACATCAGAGTATAACTAGGCATTGCTTGAAGTCACTGAACAAAATGCAAGCAGTTTCTTATTCCATGTTCAAAATCAAAAAATTACGATAAATATTGAGCCATCAATCATAAGTGCTGGAATACACAACAGAAGGGATTGGAAAATAGGAAATTGTAGTTATTTACCTTGATTTCTGGCTTTTTCGTTGGTTGGGAAGTGCCACAGAACAAAATACCTACTATTGCAGCATGAGTGTTTGTAGCATACATGGTTTGCACCTAAGCGCCTACCACGTGCTGTAGACCTGCACCTCCTCTATGGCTGCACTACCAGAGTATCGTGCTGCCCTTGTTGACGAACCATGCCCACTTGAAGCCTGGGTTCTACCAAGGCCATGAATCCATGTGCACCGTCCTGCACTAGCCCTAGTGAGGTTGTGTGTCATTGCAAAAGTTGCCTACTCATGTCATTGGTGGTGAAGGGCCGCCACCAGGTTCCTGCAGGAGCAGGATTGGAGATTTAGAGGGAAGGCAAGTGCTGCTAGTGTTCGGATCTGGACAGGGAACAAATGGATAGAGGGCAGAGTGGAATGGCTAGGATGCAATTTCACCAGTCATCAACTTCCACATCATCAACCAAATAATATTCATCAGTCATCATCTTCCAGGTCTTCAACCTCCTGCAGTTCTTCAGCCATCCTATTTCGAGCACAAGCAGATGCAGACTGCCTCCAAGTATAGGTTGTATTATTATCTATCACATTGCCACGAGCTGCCCTAGAAAAAGTGTGACCTTGAAGCATTTGGGATGCACCAACACCATCATTAACTTGTTACCATGTAATGTCAAGTCCGCTGCCATTATGGACAGATTCAGCGTTGACATCAACCCATTCATTGTTCCAAACAAAATCATCCAAACACAAAGGATCAAAGCTGCTTGCTTCTTTCTCATGATGCTTTTTGAAACCTCACTGCCATCATTCAGTAGTACAGAACATAGACCAAACCATTTAGCCTCTTAAGCTATAACCTGTTTATTTTCTTAGTATGAATCTACTGGAAAAATGTAAACAAAAGAAATTTTCAGCAAGCACGGATAGATTCGATTTAGTTCTTGAACTCAAATGATTAACAATATTAGTTAGTCACATACAAACTCAATGTGCTCTAGTTGTGCTCACAGCCCAAAGTTGAGATAGAAAGCTCAACACGTTTTGCAAATCTTTGGAGCTCTATGACTTTGCCACCATATCAACAACGCCATTGATAAGATCAAATGGCCAAAAACCAGTTTTATGTTAGAAATTAGGAAAACAACAATCAGAAATTCAGATTGTATCTCAACAACAGAACATAAAGTTTGTGAAGAACTTACTAGGAGACTTGGTTTTGAGGTTGTTGTGCTTCAGAAACTAACCCTTAGGTCCTCATATTCCGAACTCCAAAAGCTAGCTCATCAATCTTGTTTTGAAGATCATCATTATAGGCACCATTTTTTTTTTAAGACCTCAGCATCATCTGTCTTCAGCTCAAAATACTTGTTTCAATTCAAATACAGTTCTGCCCCATATAGTTTTTGGTCACTCCAATGCCGGTGAGTAATGGCCAGCACATGCTTAAGCAAGTCTGCCTTGGTCCTAGTAGGTAGATTTTCAGTGCACCATGCATCCATACCTACACATTTAGCTAAGGAACAAGCAAACTCAGCACCTGGATGGATGGCAACGTCGAGGTCAACTTAGAAAAGATCTTTTATGATATTTAGAAAAGAGTCTTCAATTTTTATAGGCAAAGAGTATGTACTTGTGCACACAACTTTATAGTAAAAGGGGCAGCACTTAGGTTAAAGTTATGAGAAATAACACTTTATATGTAAGGGTATGTTTGGATGGCTGCCCAACCTCGCCATGCCGCAAGTGCAGCCACCAAATCTCTAGCGAACAAAAGATTCACGAAACTTTTATGAATGTGGCAGGTGTAAACAACTACACCCTCCTGTCACAAAAACATGTCGTTTTAGGACAAGATGGACAAACCTTAAAAACTATAAATATCATTAACTTTTAGGTTATTTAGTTCGGAAACATGTAAGCTATTTATGTAGATTTGTATTCACATATACTCACAAAATCTAAAAAAAAAATTGAAATATTTTAATTATACATTCTAGAAGAAATTAGTGGTCAAATATCATGCAAAGTGAACCGAAGGGAGTACAAAGATGCCTAAAGGAGTAGTGCGGCACACCAAAGATGTAGTAACAAACCAAACAACGTCCTAAGCAAGTGCAGTGCGCCAAACTTGTGGCACGACAAGTTGCGGCAATTACAACACACCCTTAGCAATGTCAATTGTGTTTTTCTACTTTAAATGAGTCTTCAACTGATATACTTTGAAGGAGCATATCCCATGAACACGAGAGTGCTGGAAGTTTGAAACCACCATAAAATAATTGTATCTATAAGTTCTCGAAAATACTGAAAACTCACTACCATTAACAACCCGAGTCATATTACCACATCACACAAAATTTCAACATTCACGACGAAGCTTCATCCATTTTGTGTGATACAAAAGGGACAAACTGCCAGACACATGCACAGATTTTGTCCTAGTGTCCTTCTGAACCCTGGATTTGTCATTGTCTCTCTCAAATGATGTGGAGTTTGGACTTGAAATTTTGCATGGTATCATATAGTAACCTCATCTGAAAACAGCAAGTGTTTCAATCATTTTGAAAACTTCTAGATATGTGTTTGGATGAAATTCCATGTTATAAGTCGGCCAATTGTGGTTTATGAGGTCACTAGATTTTTAGTATCAGCAGGTTGATTCTCAAAGGTCACTAGATTTAAGTATCAACAAGTAGATTCTCAAATTATCAAGTCATTGTATTAAAGCAACACTAAGATGACAACGAAGTTGTATCTGAGCATAAATTATGTATTCATGTGTGAATTGATCATCATGCACTTGCATTGCCAATAGTCAAAGTACATTGCAAACAGCAACTCATTTGCAGTAAGTATGTCCTAATTGGGGGAGTTCAATGGATCGAGGTGAATTGCAGTAAGTATGTCCTAAGTGGGATAGTTGAATACATCGAGGTGAATTGCATGATATAACAGAAGTGCATACAGATCGCCTAACGATAGTCGATAGATTGCATACAAGAAGACATGGTACCCATTCTGTTTCACCATGGAAGCAAACAAACTCTTGAGAAATAATAACTACAAGGCTAACAAAATGATGAGAGTGTGCACATACTACTTTCTGCTAGAGATTAGAAAGGCCTGTCTGATTTTCTCTTGCCAAAGATCACCTCCCACACCATTGATGAGAATGGGCCTTTCTTGTCCAGGTGCTCCCTGATTGATTTCTCATCAATAGCAAAATTCCTGTCCTGGAAGCTCCTTACAAGCTTCTCACCTTCATCCACCCCTTTTTTCTTGCACACTGCATCAAGCAAGCCTACAAATGTCTCAGCGTTGGGCGCAAGCCCAGCCTCAAACATCTCCACACAGAACCCAACAGCATCATCTAGCCTGCCCCCTTGTACAGCCCCTGTATCAGGAGCCAGTAGCTGAATCGTTGGGGATGACTCCATTCCCTTGCATCTTCCTGAAGATCCTCACGGCGTCGTCGAGGCTTGGCGCCTTGCAGAATGCCTCGGCGACAGCTGTGTAGATGACCACCTCGGGATGGCTCCTTCTCTCGCGCATCAGGCGAACAGCTTCATGGCGTCCTGCACCAGGCGTTCTTGCACAGCCCATCGAGCATGGCCACAGCGTTTGGGATCAGCCCGGTCTCCTTCATCTTTAGGAAGATCTCGTCCACGTCCACCGGCTGTGCGGGCGCAGGCTCGTCCTCAGGCTGCAGCGGCTCATCGCCGCCTCCTAGTAGCGGCGGCGGAGAGGGACCATCGCTCAGCTTAAGCTTCTCCAGCAGCGTCTCCCGACGACCTTCTGCTGGCGCTTAGCTCGGGCTGCTGCTGCTGCTGCTTCCCGGCGGAGGCGTCGGATAATTCCCTGCCACGCCTGCGGCGGGGAAGGGGGTTGTTCTCGGGTCGGCGCCGCCCGAATTGAGGGTGCGGGAGGAACGCCTCGTCCTCCTCCTCCTGCCTTGCCTCGCGGGATCACCCGCCTCGCGCCCGGTCGCCAGTGGAGTAGGGGCGGAGGAGGCCCCCAGCGCCACCAGAAGGGAGGAGGCGGCGCGGAGGGCCTGATCTCACGGAATCTGCAGACTCATCTCTCACTTCCTCTGGCTCTCTCTCCAGTGGCGGACCTAGAAATTGAAAACAAGGGTAGTCCTCATCAAAAAATTTCTTACCCAATACAACAAAACTCAAAGAAAAAAAAATCGGTAAAATGACTATAAATTAACCAAAATTGGTAAACTTTTTTTTTTTTTGCCTATACCTCTTAAAAAAGAAATGCTATATTTGATTTCTTCTTGCCTCAAAAATCCTGAAAACTTACAAAAATTTAATTCAATTCTAGGCTCAAAGATGATGATCTACAATCCCTAATCCTTTTACAACCCCTAATCCTTTACAATCTTATCAATAAACCTCTTTTTTTACTTAAACTCATACTAATAGAAAAAATCATTCTTATCATGACAAAACACAAAAAGTAAAGGTTTTCTGCATTTCAAGTATTTGAGCATATTCAAGTACGAACTCTAAGGTTTGAGCAGATTCGAGTATTTGAGCAGATTCGAGTACGAACTCTAAGGTTTCTGCATTCAAGTATTTGAGCAGATTACACGAAATAAATTGCTAAATGTATAGAGAACTTAAAGGAAAAATTAATGGTAATGGGACTCAATTAAAGGAAAAACCATCGCAACACTTTACATACTTCTATGTAGAGAACTTATTATTACCTTATTTTCCTATACCATACAATCCGAGGCCGAGAGACGACCGTGGACTGCGAGGCGGAGGCGGAGACGGAGACTCCCCGTAGCAAGCTCGCGGCCACCTCCCTCCGCACAGATCTCGCCGCCGCCGTCCGCAGAGAGGCTCGCGCTGATGCTCCTCCGCCGAGATGCGTGCCTGGCTCGCCGGTTGCCGCTCCTCTCCCTCCGCCGAGAGGCTCGCAGCCTCCCTCCGCGTAGATCTCGCCGCGGCCGTCGAGAAAGCGCGCGCCGAGCGAAGCAGCCGTGCTCGCCGGTTGCTGCAGCCCGCGAGTGGGGAGGCACGGAGGCGGGGACGCGCGATGCCAGGGGCCGCGACCGCGGCTCGCGAAGTGGGGACTGGGGAGGCGAGACGCGACACACGGGTCGCGTGGGTCACGGCCTCAGGGTCACGGGCGGCGGCTGCTGGTGGAGTGTGGGCGGGGATTGGGAATTTGGGTGGGAAACCCAGAACGCGAGCATATCATACCGATGAGTGGCGCGTGGCCGGTCGCGGTATGCGGCGGGTTCTGCCGGATCTTGACATCGTGTTATTTAACGCTGGCAAGCTTTGCCCGTTGGCACAACTCTATGTCCGTGCTCGAGGCCCGCGGGGCACGTACCCCACGCGCCCGTATCCGCGCCTGCTGCCTCATGCCCGCGGTACGCGGATATTTTCTGCACCCAAGGCATCAGAGCAACATGGGCCGCGTAGTCAAGCCTACCGACACGCGGTCGGGCAGCATCGTTGCACGCACGTCACGGCGCCCGAGCCGTCAGATTTGCTTCTCTCCTCCGCCTCCTGGCCCTCTCTCCTCCTCGAGCAGATCCTCACACCAAATCACAACCCATCAACCGAACGCCATGTGTACAGCATTGCATTGGATTCTTCCGCCACTACTCTCCGGTCCCGTCCGCCGCCAAGCATTACTCGATCGGTGGTAAAGCATCGCTATACTTAGGAGCTGGCAGATCCGTCCGACACCTGGTCTCACGCCCACTAGTAGTACCGCGATGTCCGTGTCCCCTAGCGGACCCTCCCCTCGCCTATCGCGTGTCTTCTGCGCCACCGCGCCGCGCCGTAAAACGGGCTTGAACTTCACGTAGTAGGGTATAGGAGAACAAACTAGTAAACGCATCTCGATGAAGTCGAGCGTTGGATAATATGGTGCAACCCATAGTTGTTGGAAATAGCCCTTCTTGGCGTTGGGATAGGGTTCCTTTTTAATGGGGGTTTGGGCCTTGATTAGTTGCGGCTACGATTAGTTGATTGATTACCGTCAAGGTAGGATGATGCCAAAGGGGGCTCATCGACAAAATTTTAGGTGGGCTCGAGAGGGGCTTCCTTTGTTTAGCGTAGCGGTAGGTGGCGGCAGGCCCGGTACCAACACCGCCAACTCGTGGCATTTGGGCGGCGCTCTCGCCATGGTGGTGTTGGAGTCGGAAGGTGGATTTGGACTTCGTCACGAGAGATAGAGGTATCGGGCCAATTTGGTAAGTATGGTCGCAAAGCAGTAAAAAGTTTTGGAGCTGGCGATTTGGTGATGCTTGGACCTACGAACTATCCACTAGGTCCGCCGGTGTGTCTCTCTCTCCCCTCTCTAATCTGGGTCGTGGCGGCGGGACACGCGAAAGCCGAAAGAGACCAGTACTGACTGGGGAGCTGGGGTTTATGCTCCGTCGCTGACCAGTGGGTCCCACTTGCCCTTCGTAGGTTCGAAACTTTGGTTTCCTGGGTGTCATTTGCCAAGGCCCACGGCCTGGCACTGGCACGAACCCATGTCGACGGCTGTGTCGCGCATTCCGTCGAGCACCTTGACCTCGCTCCTCCCCGCGCCCTCAACCCCCACGTCGCCGTCGTCGACCTCGTCGCCACCCACCTGACAGCCGTCACGGACGACGCCAAGCCCGTAGACCTCACCCGTCTGCTCCCCTACCTCGGCCACGACGAGCTCACCGCTGTCGTTCTCCGCGCAGGCCACTCCCACCCGCTCCCAACCCTCCGCTTCTTCCTCCTCGCGCTCCCGCCGCCGCTCCAGCCCTCGCCTCCCCACCTTGCGTTCCTCGCGCACTCGCTCGCCTCCTCCCGCCTCTTCTGCCACGCGCTCGACGCGCTCTCTCACCTCATCCGCCTCCACCCGCGGCACGACGCGCTGCCCACGCTGCTCCTCGCGTCCGCCACCGCGCCGCACCCTTCCCCTCCCGGGCCTCCTCGTCAAGGTTCTCCTCCGCCACGCCCGCCTCCGGGACGCGTTCCGCTCCGCCCTCCGCGCGGCCGCCGCGGGCGCGCCCCCGACGCCGCCGCCTTCAACGCGCTCCTCGCCGCGCTCTCCCGCGCGGGCCGGTTCGATGGGCTCTGGGCCGCGCGCGGCGCCATGGCGCGCGCCGGGGTGCGGCCCGACGCCCGTACGTTCAACATCCTCGTCGCCGCGCTCTGCCGCGGGAGGACGCCGAGCGCGCAGGGGTTCCTCGAGGAGCTGGAGGAGCAAGGGTTCGAGCCGGACGTCGTGACGTACAACACCCTCCTCGCGGGCTACTGCCGCAAGGGGAGGCTGCAGGACGCGTTGCACCTGTTTGATGTAATGCCGCACAGGCGCGTGCCGCCCTGATTTAATCTCGCATACCATCCTGATGGACGGGTTGTGCAAGGCCTGGAGGTTGAGCGATGCGCGCCGGTTGTTTGACAGGATGGTGGAAGGTGGTTTGTGCCCTGACGCTGTTGCTTATAGTGTTCTGATCACAGGGTACTGTAATGAGGGACAACTAAAGCAGGCTAGGTCGCTGCTGATGGAGATGGCTGGGAGTGGGCTCTTGGACATAGCATACCCTCTCAGGGTTGTCATTGAGGGTCATGTAAAATTTGGGAAGCTGCTTACCTGCTTGAACATGGTGGCTTACTAAGGAAATATGGTATTGTCATCCCATCACAGAGTTATACCTGCTTGATCAGTGCATTGTGTGAGGATATGGCCCTAATGCTGCGAGGGGTTTGCTGGAGTGGATGATAGAGGATGGGCACACTCCTAGTTTGGAGGTGTACAATATGATTGTGGATTGCTTCTGCCGATGTGACAATCCAAAGGAGGCTTTGGATGTGAAGGTTGAGATGACCTCTAGAGAAGTGAAACCCAACTATGACACTTACCAGGCACTCATAACCTGCCTTTGCAGATTGGGAAAAAGAGCTTGGCAGGTCAGTCAATAATGGTGGAGATGATTGAGTCCGATTTCCATCGAGCGAGGCCATTTGTGCTGCCTTGGTTTGTGGCTTCTGCAAGGAAGGCGACCTGGATAGAGAGCAGAACTAATTGTGAAGTCGTTAAGCACTTGATTTTCAGATCCTCTGTAATGAGAGCTTCAATGCATTGATGAGGACTTACTGCGAGACTAGGAGCACAGCAGAGTCACTAGCACTGCAGGATCGGGATGTTAGACCTGGGTTTTGTTCCAAACAGCGAGACTTGTCGATATATTATCTGTGGACTTTCAAGAAGCCCTGGTTGAGTTGCTGACATCTGTTACAGAAGGCACCAGCTTGAATCATCTTATTGAGTGGTCTACGTCATTTGCTTAATTATGCATGTATGATGCACCCATTTCCCATCGTGGCGATGTTCCAAGGCCAGACTAGAGGCAACATTTTCATTTCATTCTGGTCTGTCATAGGATGTGGAGGTCAAATCTGCTGGTCAAAGCTGAGTAGTTACCCCCACTATCAGACTGTTAGCAATTGGTGCAGAGGACAAAACATTGAGGACCCAAGGCAGTCAATTGTAAGTTTGGCAGGCTAAGTTATATAAGTGCACAAGTATAGGGAGCTGCAGGGAAAACACAAGAAAGGATAAAGTTTTAAAACAAACAGAAACATACAATTTTTGGGGTTTTTTATTTTGAAGAAAATTCTCTATATGGTTTGTGGTGGAGATCACATTTATTTATTTTTAAATAATTCTAAAAGGGAATATACCAGGAATGCATTAGCCAGTCTACTGGATAAAGGTTATGGACTGAATCCCACAACTCCTGGCGGCATGGTTTCTCATGAACCATAATCAACACTGAGATGATTTTGACTTGAGGCTTGATTCTTGGAGCCCAATCTTGTTTTTCCTCCTCGTTCCAGCGGAGTGGTGATGACGTTGACAGATTCCTTGGCAGCCTCGGTCTCTCTGAGGTGGAACAGCACGGCATGCATGTTGATGGTTTGTGGAGGAACTTTTTGGAAAATATCGTTTGTGGAGGAAAATGGTATAGCAGGGAGGGAGAGGTTCGTACCACATGCTGTGGGCAAATTTTTATTGAAGTAACCAGATTTGGCTGATGTGATTGTGTGGATACTAGGCAAGATTTGGTGCTGGAGCAATGGTTCAGATGGTACTTTCTAAATTCTACCTGCTATGTCTACTCACAGGTTTCTTTGACCATCTGCTTCAAGGGAGTAGTCAACATCTGACATGTACTTATGTACTGAAAAATTAGGAACGGTGGATTGTTTGTGTGAGCACATCCTGAAAATGACAGAAATTTCGGTTCCTAAATTGTGGTTAACAGTTACGGTGTTAAAAATGGCTAGTAGTTTGATATGTTAAGAAAACACATTGAAGCTCCATGTGGCTCACTTGTCTGTATTATACGTCCCCCCTAATGTAGCCCCTCTAGAATGTGGTATGGTTTTTGATCTTCAACCGTGCAGCGTTTCTAAATTTGGCACTTTGCATTGAGATACTCTGCTTTCTATTCCAAAGTTTTGCTTGTGCACATGTAACTCGGTTGGCATGCATGGATATGTTACCAAATCGGCACTGTGATTTAAAAACTGTGACTAATCAGCATTATTGCTCCTGAGAACATTGACATTCCGTACCATCTTCATGTATCCAGTTAGCATTGGTATGTTTCCAATTAGAGCAATATCATAACTAGATTTTGTCAAACCTTTCAGAACTCCCACGGGTAAGAGCAACTCCAACTTGTTTGTCATTTGTGTTTGACATTCTTATATTTTTTTTGTCAAAAACAAGTCTCTCAACAGTTTTGCATTTAGGTTTGGCAATTTGAGGGGAGTTGGCAAAGAGGCGTCTGCGGCGCATTTATATGCGCTGTTACGGCGTGCCATTCCGCGGTCTTTTCCCTCGGTAGTTTCCTTTGCGTGCTCGGACTCTTCCCCCCAGCGGCGGACTCTTTCCCTCACCATGGCGATTCATGTACCCGCTACGCCACCAACGAACGTACCTGCGACAAAACTTGGAGCCGTGCCGGAGTTATCAAACAGCGGAGACTAGTGAAGGGCGTTGATATCATTGTAAGACCCGGGGCATTCCAAAAATGCATGCCATATCAAGAGGTGAGTGAAGCTACATCTTCTAAAATGATAGTTGGCTTGTTCAGCCTGGAGTAGAAAGCTCTCCAACCTAGGAAAACTTATTCACAACTGTAGCTAGGTCCTGTCACTATTGGATGGTCTAGAAGATCGAGAGGAACTTATCCAGGTTGGAATCAGCTTCGAGAAGACTTGTCAAATCTCATCTAAGCAATCTCCTAGAATAAAAAGGAAGTATTGGAAAACAGAGAAACTCTACGTGTTGGGTACATTTAGGAGATGAAAACACTCACTTCTTCCATGTGATGGCCACCATAGCCCATAAAACTACATAGTTTCCCCGGCTGATACAGAAGGTAACACACTTACTCGATCATGAGCAGAAAGTTAATCTCCTGTGGACTTCCTTCAAAAATAGAATGGGTATTAGTGAGTTCTCAGGCATGAACTATGACTTAGCTGCCTTATTAGACGAACCGCGAGCTGAATCATCTTGGACTTGACTTCACAGAGGAGGAAATTCAGAGAGTCATAAGTGAGATGCCCTAATGATCATTCTCCAAGGTCAGATGGCTTTAATGGCCTCTTCATCAAAAAATGTTGGAATGTCATCAAGAATGATTTTGTGAGACTTTTCAATGACTTTAGCAGACAGAATGATGATCCGACCAGCATCAACTCTTTTAGTTATTTCTCTAATTCCAAAAAGGAAATTGTCAATGATTCAGGCCCATTTCCTGCTTGAACTACTCTTTTGAAATGTATAACTAAAATATTTTCTTCTAGATTGCAGGGGTGACATACTAAACCTTGTCCATCAAAATCAGTGGGTTTTATCAAGGGAGAACCATCCAAGATTGTGCAGGTTGGGATTTCAGTTTTGCATATCTGTCATCATTCAAAAAGAAAGAATGTGTAATTTAAAACTAGACTTTGAGAAAGCCTTTTGGTAAAATTGAACATTAGGCTATCTTAGACATCTTGGAGCACAAAGGGTTTCTGAAAAATTGATTTAGTGGATAAAAAAACATCCTTAGTACTGGTACCTCCTTAGTCCTACTTAATGGTGTGCCAGGAAAATCTTTCAAATGTAAAAGAGGAGAGACAAGGTGATCCTCTCTCTCTCACTTCTGTTTGTGCTAGCAGCAGATCTACTGCAGACAATGATTAATAAGACTTTGGCAAAATGGTGTTCTTAAGCATCCACTTAGTGAGGATTTTCAAGGACCCTTCCCAATAGTCCAATATGCGGATGATACACTCCTCATACTTCCGGGTGATGCTACAGTGCTGTTCAATCTAAAAGGAATGCTTGAACCTTTTTAGATTCCACTAGGCTACATGTGAATTTCTTAAAGTCCAACCTGGTGCGATTAATATAACTACTTCGAGCCACTCATCTTGCTAGAACCTTTGTTTGCCAAGTTGGCGGATGCCCCCTTTACCTTGGCCTTCCCTAGGAACAACTAGGACCTCTCTAAATGAATTTGCTCCTTTGCTTTCCAAGATGGAGAGAAGGCTCTTTTCTATTAGCAAACTCTTGTCCTACAATGGAAGGCTGATTCTAGTCAACTTTGTCTTTTTCAGCTCTGCCAACTTTCTACATGTGTAGACTGAAATTCCCACCACAGGTCATTAAACAGATAGATGTTTCTGAGAAAAGCACTTGTGGAGCAAAGGGGACATCAATAGAAAAAGGTACATGCCTAGTAGCATGGGAAGATGCTTAAAACCAAAAACCAAGGTGGCCTGGGAATCATAGATGTCCAACATTAGAATGATGCTCTCTTGATGAAGAATTTAGATAAATTCTATACAAATGTAGATATACCCTTGCGTTAGCCTCACAGTCTCATTTTTGTTCCAACCCTTCAAATCCTCCTCAAGCTAGGACCCCCAGTTGGCTCATTTTGGTGGAAAGATGTTCTCAAACTCTTCTCCAACTTTAAACTTTTTGCAGTGCAAACCGAATAAAGGGAACTTCGGTCATGCTGTGGAGTGACATTTGTGTAGACCAACCAATGTTAGAAAAAGTTCCTCGGTTGTTTTCCTTTGCAAGAAAACCTAAATGTTTAGTGAGATTTCTTCTCTTTAATGAGATGGAAAGGGTTTTTAGCCCCATGCCACTTCCTATGTTGCCCATTTCACAACTGGTTGCTAGAGCTGATACAAGATGAAACCTGGAGCGACAATTTGAGCGATAAATGGAGCTACGGTTGGGGGTCACAAAAGTATAAGCGGTAAAAAGGCTTATTCCATCCTTAAAGGATCCATGCCATGCTCTCCCTTATTCAAATGGTTATGGGGCTTAGGAAACACTGGAAACCAAAAATTCTTTTTGGCTACTCGAGGGACAGGCGGTGAACATTAGAAATCTTTTTAAAAGAAAGAATAGATTCCTGCTTGACTATTCCTTCTTTGTGACCAACAGATTGAAGAGACCAGTTTTCACCTTTTCTTCCAATGCCCGTTTAGTTCAGATTGTTGGAGCTCAATTCAAATCCATTGGAATCTGAATCTCAGTCCCTTGGACATGGTGCTAGATGCTAGAAACACCTTCAATAATGTGAATTTCAGGGGAGTTGTTTTATAACAGTTTGCTGGTCGATTTGGAAATTAAGAAATAGCATCATTTTTATAATGGAAAGCCTGCCCAGATGGAAACATCTTTTTAAAGAAGAACTTGGACTGGTGTGCACCAAGGCCAAGCCCTCAAGAAGTGTCCTCATTAGTAATTGGAGAGATAGCTTCATTTAATTGGTGTCTTCTTTTCTTTTTGAGCCTGGTTGCTCTGTAATTTCTATGTACAGTTACATTCTTTCATTTAATTAAAAAAAAGAGGGGGGACCCTGTTTTTAGTCAAAAGGTCGTGAGAGGAGGCGGCAGACAGCAAGAATAGCTCTGGCCATAGATACCTCTCTCTGGTGATGGCTTGACACTGACAAATTTCCTTTACAACGATGGAAAAGCATGTTGGCGGCTTATAATCCGTGGAGTCCTGCACTGAGACGAGGCCAAGGACATGAAGAGGCCACTCAGGCCATCCTTGATCTCGGTAACCTTGAGTGAGAAAATGTCGTAGGCGTCGTAATGGATAGCGCCCGTAGCAGGGCGGCCCTGACTTTGTGTAATGCTTGGGTCCATTTCCCTCCCAAGCTGTGACGATCGAAACAGCAGTAGCTCAATTAACAAATTTTATTGCTCCAAAATTTCATATGGAACCTTTTTGTAGATCGATTGAGTCATAGATATCATATATGTGGAGAGAGGAACACGATCGAAGTAACTTGGGCTTTGGTAACGGTTTGGTCACTCAAAAATCAGGTGGCAAAAGTCGTCTACCCCGAGCTTGAGGGAAAGCTTGACCTGAGCGTTTCACGGATCGGCGTCCATCCCCACCTCCCGTTTCGTTTCTTATTTGCATGCATGCGTCGATCACGCTCCCGGATTGTCTACTTCCTATCACGTCTGCCTCCCTCCCATTCCTCCTCATATATACTGTTGCTCTCACGTCCGCCTTGTCATTCGGCGTTCCCTAACGTGCCAGCGAAATTTGCGATTGGGAACTGAACCAGGGGGCGCAGCGGTGGCGGGTGCCGGGCACGAGCTGCCCAAGATCACCTACGCCGGTCGCCGGGACGTGATCTGCACCCTACTCGAGCAGTCACCGGTCAGATCTCTCTCAAGTGTTCTTGAATCTATAACTAGCTAGGATATGTGTCCGCCGCCGGGAAGGCCCTCGATCTTCAATGCATCGATCGTCTCCTCTAATTTTGACAGGCGTTGTTTGATTTATATCTCTGATCTTTTCTTTCTGATTTAAATCTCTGATCTGTCTAGGATATATGTGCCGTCAAACATAGGGGTTCTTTATTTTTATATCTAATAATTGGATAAATCTCTGACTAGGGCATGTCAGATTCGGATTCAAAGCTTGATTGTGTTGTTGTAGTCCCCTGTCTTTTACATCCACGACAAAATAAAGCTCCCCAGTGGTATGTATATGTATGAACAACTGTCTTCGGATTTCTGACTAGAATCTGTCAGATTCTGATTTTGTTGTGGTGCTGATTGTAGTGGCAAGATCTGAACAACAGCAACAGCTGTGTGGCGGCATCAGACAACTTCCAACAATCAACAAAAAGGCAAACTCCGGAGCATGGAAGGCATCCACGGACCACGGCAGTACAGAGACCTATGGTGAGTTTTTTTTAGGAATTATGAGGAGCTAGAGGCACCTATTGTGAATTTATTAACAAAAAAGAGAACAAAGTAGCAAAGTCTACAGCGAAAAAATAGGAGAACAGCAGTAGAGGGGTTCATAGGCCAATGGCAAAAGACCATTGGTTAGGGGGCTCCCACCCGAGGGGTTAAATATTAAGCCTTGATATTTGAGTTTCGGCAGAACGGAGTTGGTTCAAATTGTCGACTCCAGTCTAAGGTGCTCATAGCGTAAAAATAGGGGTGAAATCGTGTTTATTTAGGGATTTCCGTCTGCGTTAAGTGTTGTGTGCATCTAACCGTGAAAAGTCAGGTGCTCATAGGGGGTAAGTTCTAGCGTACGTGTGTTAGATATGACTTCTTCGATGTTGGATGCGTTATACTGTGTCATCTAAAAAAACAGCGAAACGCAGTACGCAGTAGATATGACTTCTTGATCTGATGCACTGCCATTAATATAATATGTATCGATCGTTGCATTTTTTTTCATGTGTTACTGGCTGGTTATCTTCTGTCATATATATAAATGCATCTGATGGCATGGCTGCTAGCTAGGGGACTCTTCAGGGTTATCCTACGTCGTGAACTACTAGATGCTTTTAACTTTATGACTCATGAACTACTCCGCTTAGTAATTTGCACAATATTAGTAAGTCCTACTGTATAAGATAAGATTAGTCATCAATTTCTGAATTTTGTGAACACGGCTGAATATTTGTCCATTAACTAGCCAAGCCAAGTAACTAGTACTACCTAACAACATGAAACGTTTAGGCCCCGGTATTACACAGTATCCGCTATATAAATAGCGACACAACACATACACTGCACAATTAACATTTTCTTTTTGTAGATTATATATGAGTTGTTTGTTGGCTGCTACTTATTAAAACCTTGGAATGAGAACACTTCTATATAATCTAATCTAATTAATATATGTCAGTGCGACAGCCCTACGAAGCCAAAAGACCTCGCAGCATCGGGACAACAAGAACAACAATAGAGCCACACAACTATACGTGCATCCGCAAGCCGATTCTCCCATGTTGGCATCAAGTTACCAACAAAAAAGGGCACGAAATATAATATATTTTTTGTTAATGTCTTCATTATGATATGGTCATAGGCCATTTTAATGCATCTCATAAAGGAGGGCGTAGCTGCCTTGAAAACATTTCTTATTTACATAACTTTACTGAAACATTTATTTTTTTTGTTTTTGACCACTGCGTCGTTCTATCACAGCTATGTGATCCACATAGCTCAGTATATCATCTTGAACAATATCATTTGTGTTTTATCAAAAAATCCCAAACATATCTGAACAGCTTGTGTGTAAAACTACTATCAAGAAAACGAAAAATGATTATTTGCATGTCTATAAATAAATGTGGAAATTCTGTTGTTAGACCATCAACTCTATAATGACCTGTTTTGGATCCATAGGTTAGAGTTAGTTTGAGCTAGTTTAACTAGCAAAAGGATGGATTAGAGCGGGGGTTAGTTGCATCGAAACCACCTTATCCCCTCCAAGAGGTGCTATTTAGAGCTATTTTTTAGGTTGGGCCCACTAAAAGTGCATTTTCTCTCCCTCCACCCACACCTAATGATTGGGAAAATACATTTAATATCAATCTAACCCTTCTAACCAAACACTTCTTTAGCAAACTCTAACTAAGGTAGAGTATCCAAATATGGCCATGAAAATTCTAGTCAATACCTAGAGTAGAAGCGAGGAATGAGAGAGTTAGGAGGTAGGTGCGGAGGTGCAAGCTTTGTTGGTGGCTTTGATCACGATGATCTTCCCTCTCGATCGTGTGTATCTTCAAGCTAGTATTCAATCCAAGCGGCGACAATCGGTGATCAAAGGGAAAGGGGTGATGTAGCCCGCGAGCAATGGGAGGCGTAGGGGAAAAGGGTAGGCGCCGACTTGGCTTTTTCCCCACTTTATAGTCGGCATGCGTGTGGGCAAAAAGGGCTTTGGCTGCGGCGAGGGCTTGGCCAGGGGGACTACTCTACATTTGTGTCAAGGGGCCGAGAAACCAATGTTTTTGCACGAAGATCTTCATTGGCCTTTGTGTTAGGTTTTTCGGTACCATCATGAAGTGCTTGCTCTTGTTTTTTCACTTTTGAATCTTGAAAGGACTGAATTTTCAATAGTTGTTTCACCTCCTTCTCTAGATCCTACAAAGCAAGGTTAAGCTTGGAATTTTCTTATAAAATATCAGCTTTTTCTCTTTTCAACTGAAACCATTTTCTAAGCATTGACTTGAAGAACATTTTTTCTTAGCGAGTGCTCATGTTCAAAATCAGCGGTAGCTTGTACCACTTGCGGGAGCTTGTCTCAAATTTAGAATGGGCAATCTGCAGTTGTTGAGAAATAACTACCAACCTATCTAACATAGCTTTGAACTTGGAGATGCTAACAAAGTTCCTAGGGAGGTTGGTTGAAGTCTCGTTATTCGCCAGGTGGCATAAACGGGTTCTTTTAAGCGGTAACATTAGGTCCATAAAGACCTTTATGTACAACCTGATGTTCTTTTCTCAATCTCAATGTGTGTCCATACTTGGCGTGCCGGGTTGCATTTGGGCATTTGGAGGATGGATGGTCGGTATTTTTGTCTAGAATCTGAAAAAGAAACAAAATGGTGAATAAAGATTTCAAAAGCGAGTCCAGCGTTAGAAGGAGCAACCGCGAGTCATATTACACATTGACTTTGAAAAGTCCCCACCCGGACCACAATGACGGTAATATGGTTTTCAATAAAAGGTAGAGATTGCCCTTCCCTCTCCACTATACCAAAATTTGCAATGGTTGCATATTCATAGCTTCAAGAAGTTCAACAATAGTTTGGGGCCGACTAAGATCTCCATTGTTGATGCTCTCTTTTCGGGCGGAATGGTTTGGGCCACAATCTTCATCCATATCACCAAAATCAATCCTTAAACAGCTGGGGCCTTTTGCTTTCACATTGGGGAGATTGTCATCTCACGATTATCTCCGCGGCGACAAGTCAAACCTAATTGTTCACCATGTGCTATTAAAGGTGACATATCACAGGCTAGTAAGCGATAAGATGAAGGGCTAGTGACAAGATCAATACAAAAATTGCTTCTTGAGGCTGCGAGAAAAAAAGACGTCTGAGAACCTAGTTTAAAAAATGAATAAGAGGCCAAATTTACTAATATTTAGAAAATGGAAGACAAATTGAATGCCTCTATTGGATTAAAAGTACTTGGGAGTCCTCAACATAATATTTGCCATCATTAGTTTCTTTGATGATGGGCCTTTTCACGGTACTTGATTTTTCCCTACCATTGCCTCCCATTGCCTCCCCTAAATTATTTTTCAAGCTGAAGGGGTACCCGCGAGTCATTGTCAAGATGTAACCCGCCCGCACCCTTCGGCTACCTAAGCGCCTAACCCTTGAGAGGCCCCCACGAGAGATCCCAATTCTCTTCTATGATTGACTTGCATCCATCATAATTTGCTATCTCATACAAGTAGAGGTCACAGGTGATTCGGATCTGAGATATTCTTGGTCAAGCTCACGGACTAAGGTTTTTTTTTTGTTGTGTGGTTGGGGATCTTTACATTTGTTTGTTCTAAGTACATATATAGTCCAGGTACTCAGTAGATTGCTAGATGATAGACCTGAGTGGTAGCGGTAGTTCAGCGGTGGTAACCAAGGCGCACAAGTTTCATCACAAAGATAAGGCATCAAACATTTGCGTGTGTGTGCACTGTGAATATGTGATGTGCCGCGAAAATGAGATCAAACATAGCAAAATGAACCTAAAGAAAAACAACTCAAATTGATGACCATTATCCAATCACGTACAACTTAAATTTCACCCAAGCAACATACACCTCTCCCTCTTTTACTACTTGACTCTCCTCCATACACACGGCGGGTGACATTAGCTCCATAAGAAATTGTAGGGGGCAAAACCAAGGCATAATTTAGGGTGAATTTTCAGCAGGCTCATCGCAGTAAATTCTCATTAGTCGATCACACTAAACAACTCACATATGCATTACAAGTCTCACAATGCATCGAAGCAATCGAAAACCGATTTAAAAAGCAAAACAAAGCTGGTCCTCTCTTTTGCGGTGTGCTCTCATTCATGAAGGTGGTGCTGCGCCATCATCTCTCCCCATAGGGGTTGTCTGCAGCTCAGTTGTTGTCCATCGAGACACGAGATTATGCGCATTACAAAAAATGGCAACTTATTGACACACATTGATTGCCACGGCTGATTATAGTGCTTAAACTAGTATATATCAAATATCTCACCTTTTTTGGCCTTGGTACTATTGGGTAGCATGTTCTTATTATACACTCTCGTCGGCTTCCTCATCGACTCATCACCGGATGATAAGCATTCCTGCATTACGTTCATTGGATTATATGTTAGAGCATCGATTACTTTAGTGCTTGGTTGATGTGTTTAGTGCATATTTCTCAAGAGGAAACAATACTCACATCCTAAGGTCTTAGGTTTCATAATACGCTCACGGGTACAAAAAAGACAAACTTTAGTTCCATATTCAGCATGAGCACGCACCATTTGCTCCATGTCATCTTTTTCGACTATCTTAACTAGGTCATTTGGTGGCTTACTCCAAGGAGCGTGCTTGAGGTAGTACACCTCTAAGTCTTCTATGTGTCCATGACATTTTCAAAGACCCCATAAATTTGTGGAACTTAACGGATCTGCCTTGAATTCCAAATCCTCTCAAATGTGCGACTTCAAGTTCTCCTCATATTCTTTTTTGTGCCTTTACAATACTTCATCTACAAGAGCACACTCTTTTTTATTGTTTCAACAAATTGATCACGCTTGATCATTTAGCGATTTCTTGATTGGGCAAGATGCTCATTTTCAATTTTTTGGCTAAGGCATTCCTCTCTTTTTCCTCCGTCACTTCCAGCATGGCGCGATAAAAAATGTCCGTGTCCATTTGATCTTTTGTTTCCTCTTCTTGATGTCATCTTTGTGCGGTCAAGCTTAATCTTCCTATACTCATTGTTGTGGACCTTCCTAAGTTCGATAGCCTTCTATTCGATCTCTGTGAGGGACCTCTTAATGTGTTCCATCACACCTACATGAATTTATAAAGTTAAACCTAGAAATTGAAATGTACATGAAGAAAAAAATGCCGCAATGGTTGTGGATCGTACAAATGTATTTCGTTTCGTGTTAAGTAATGCATGTTCAGTTTTGTGCTTTGAAGATCCACCAAAAGAAATAGGTTAAGCAACTTATGGATTATAGCATTTCGACAAAGTACCACACACCGTGGCTTAATTTGGTCAATCATTCAAAGAAATTCAAAGCAAATCACATGTCGATTTGAAATGACTAAACAACACACAACACTAAACAAAACAACGCAATATGTAGTATCTATCCAACTATTTCGGTTTGTCAGATAGTGTGCACTAATGACAAACAAAGTTGTCCTAAAAATTAAATGAAAATAGCGAATGCATGCCATTCTAAAATGACCAAAATGAGTATACATGTGGGCATACTACAAATCCCCGTAATGATGCCTTGCCAAGAAAAGAAACAACATATTGGATAATTATTCTATGGCAAGTGATGCTAAACATACGTAAATGATCAAGTCGGATACTTGTTCTCTTATGATGGAATCACATTAACAATTACCCAAACTCATATGACTTCACATTAAGAAAGCAGGACAACCCAAACTCATATGACTTGTTTCCATTCTTAGACATTAAGAAGCAGGGGCAGCCCAAGGCTTCCTCCACGTTGATAATCTCTACAAGGAGGGCCTCGTGTGGAGTTGGGTCTCCGGAGCACCTGTTCTAGAAAATACCCCTTTGTTCGAAGAGATTCAGAATCGAAAGTGAGGAGATGCTTCGCTATGATACACCTAGAATTTGCAAACAAAGTGAGTCCAGATGTTGAAGTCTTTTATCAGTCTACCAAGCATGTATCTACCAACAATAACGATAGCCCTACTGTAAGCAGTCAAGTGGTGCCATGGAAAGTGGTTTTATCAAAAAATCTAAAATCTTTGGAAAATCAAAAGGAGATGAAGTCATTGGGCATCTAACATTCCGTCAATTCATGCACCATCGATGAACCGCGTTCTAGCCTCACCAAGTATAACGAAATGGAGTATGTGGTAGGCGGCCATTTGTTCAACTTGGAGATGGATGGCTTGGGGATCTGCCCCTCAACTGGGCGATATACGCCAGTTAAGCCTGTAGGATCACCTCGGCGCCCGTCGGACGCCGGAACGACGTAGAACCCCGCACCGGGGCCACACCGCGGGTACACACGGCGACCATGGCAACAGCCAGACCAATCGGCCCGGCGGCCGGGCGCTGACCTCTCCGGCCCAGGGCTCCCCACGCCCGGAATCATCTCGGGGCCGGGGCATTTGCCGCACCGCTACTCTCTCCACAGCGATGTGCTCGAGCATGGCCCGGATCAACTAAAGCGGATTCGGCGGCCGGATCAATTAGCGGATCTACTATGGCCGCGCATCCTGTCGATTCATACAAAATGACGAACCCCTAGAGGATTCTATTTTTGTTTTAAAAAAAATATCCATCTAACTAGTCTATAGTACACCTCTAACATTATGATGTTACCATTTTGTCCTTGATAAAAAGAAGAATCACAAGAATGCAATTACCACCTAGTTCCAATCCTCACAATGACGGGTGACAACGAAGGCACTTTTGCTCCTATGGTCCACCGTCATAGGACACAATAGGAGGCAATTTTTGCCTCCGCCTTTGCTCCTCCCATTGGCTACAACCTTTGTAGTCGTCGGATCGGCCGCTCATCGGTCGATATGAGCCATTGAATTTTTCCTCAATTATTGTATAAAATTTCTTCTTTTACGATACATGATTATAAGGCGGTATGCCCCTTATTCTATCACCAAAAATATTTAGATATAAGCACCCATTAGGCTAATGACATAGTGAACATGCCAACACCTCGGCCTCTAAGGCGGCCCCGCGGCGTTGCGGTGCTCAAAATTTTCGAGGCCTCCACATGCACCGTGCCTCCGACTTTAGAATATCCCACAACGTCGGCATCGTGGTTTGCTTACGTGCATGGACCCGACCTGAAACTTTCCCTCCTTCCTCACTATTCTAGGCGCGAGGACTTTTCCCGTTCCTCCCAAATCGCCAAATCGAGGCGCTCCCAAATCCACCTCCGTTCTCAGCCGTCGATCTCCGTCCCGCGCTCAAAATCGACGCCGATCCGTCGCTAACACGCCAGACGGGCCGGCATCACCAAGGCGACGCGGGGCGGGACGCCTCCATCGACGCAGCTGGAGGTTTTGGGGCGCCCACATCGATAAATAGTGCGGCTAGCCACAAGAAAAACATAACTTGAGGGATTCGGCGGCCTTCCACGCCACCGGTCGGCCGGCGCTCCATCCAAATGATGTCACGCCGCAAGGCACGGCGCAAAAGGCGGCCGATTCCTCGCCACCACTACGCGGGCAACGGCCAGCCCTGCCGGGATCCACGGCCCAGCCTTGAGTTTTGCCCAGCGTGACCCCCAACCGAGCCGCCTCAGGTGTGTAGTGCATGCCTCCATCAACTAATTCTTTTTTCTTGGTGCCGCTGCAACTTTTTTTGCCATACTATGTATGGTTCTTATGATATTGAAAATCACAATTACACGGACCGGAGTTGCTATGTTCACGATGCATTGATCTTTGAAAAGTTTTAAATCAAATATGTAGTAAACAAATCAATATAAAATAGTTTCATAAGATCCACGAATGATAATTTAGTACATGTAATCTCGATGGGAGGAGGATAATAAAAAATATTACAACCAGAAATTACACAATATACTAAGCTTGATTTGGTCCAAATCACGCCATATATGCTCAACTAGGTGCTCTTTTAGGCGATGCATGCATAACTTCGGTTCCTAATGTCTTCTTCTACCTCCATTAGTGTTGAAAATCCGTGAGGAATGGGCCGATGTCCAAATCCATCCAATGTGGATGATGGTGCGGAATGCGGTCATATTCACTCTCATAGTTATGCGTGTTGGCGAACTCTAAAAGAATCCCTCTCATCCTCCACAATCATGTTATGCAATATAATACATGCATACATAATTTCATAAGTGAGTTCGCCGGCCACATAATGTGATGGGTTGCGATAATAGCAAAGCGAGCTTGCAAAACACCAAATGCACGCATCCACATCCTTTCTTGCTCCCTCTTGATGCTCTTGCAAAACGTTTGTCTTTCTCTCCTTTGAGGCAAAGGGTATTGTTTTTACAAATGTTGCCCACGGGATAAATGCCATCTGCGGTAATATCCCATGTTGTACTTTCGGTTCCATTGACCGCGAAATGAACTTCGGGGCTCTTCCTTGAAGTACTTGATGAACAAAGGTGACCGTTTAGGGCGTTGATGTCATTGTTTGACCCGGCAACACCAAAAATGAATGCCATATCCAAAGATCTTGTGATGAAAGTTTTGGAAGTTTTGATAATGCTACCGTGTTTGGTGTGTTTGGATTTGGTGCTTCCAAATAATGTGGGAGTTTAGAAGATTTGAGAAACTAGAAGATGAAGAAGAGTTGTCCATCTTTGAACTTTTGCTTTTTTTGCTTTGGATGTACGCATGTGTGTTCAACTAGTATGTATATATATATGCGCTAGAAGCGCCTTCTCGATATATGCATAGCGTACCGTTGCAGCAACGGCTAGAAAGGTGCCCAACAACAAGGAAACCAACGGGCCGGCACGGATATGGTTTTTAATGGACCGCACCAACGGCGCACGAAATAAATAATTTTTAATGAAACAAGCAATCGGCAGCAACATGCCAACGGATCAACAATTTGGAACTTGGCAACCCACTCCACAAGTATTGGCACCGTGCCCAAACAAGAGAGAGAGTGTTTGGGCATCGGTAAAAGTGCACACCGTGGGTAGTCTAAGAGTAATATAAGGAATACAAAGGTTGGCTATGCTAGAGCATATCCATGGCCCATAGCCATCCAAGAGGCCATGACTAATACCCCATGTTGAATTTGTGGTCCCGCACCGACGATGGCAAAACTACAAAACCAAAGCGCCAAGGAGAAGCTACATTGTAAGAAAGTGAAGCATCAATATCGCCGGATGAAGGAGGACCTCCCGCATGTTATGGAAATAATCACATCATTCCCGAAATGAAACCTCATCTCCCACTTCAAGGCTCGCCCGACAAAATTACGCGAGAATTGCACGAACAGGGGTGGGCGCACCCGCGGTCCAAGCGGAACCTAGGGGAGCTCCCCGCATCCATCCTTCGCTAACTGCCTTCCTATCCTATCCTAAACCCTCTCCCGATGATGCATGGTTGAGAGCACATCATTTTAGCTATAAATTCGGACCCCCACTCTTCTTTTTCTTGCACCAAACAACTCTATCTCCCCTTGCAAGAAAAATATATCTAGCACACCCAATCCGTTATGGAATGCTATGCCTGTCACTTTGCTCGAAGTCGCTTCTAGTCTCTTTACTGTGAGCATTGATGACCAAGCACACCTATGCAACACCCCTGGTACCATCTACTCCCATTTTTGCACCGGCTTTTCAATCTCAAATCTGTACTATTTCTATTTGTTTTCTTGTACACACACTAGGTACTAGTTTATTTACTCCCACTCCACCGATAGGCCCATTTGGTTCCCCCGTTAATTGTGGTGTTTCACCTGTCCACATTTTTAGAGGCATTACCGTCCATTGACCGCACGGATGTGCTCGTCTTGAGGCCCATTGATGGTGCACCCCCTCATAATTTTGTTTTTCTCTCATATTATCGGCTATTGTTCCATTGTTCGAACTTCAATACTTATTCATGTCCTTTTAACCTTGATTTTCTTTTCACCCATTCTACAGTTTTCTCTTGGGCACCAAACTTATGTGCCACCTGGTATGTCCATGGTCTATTTTTTTACATTTCCAAAAAAGTTAAATCGACCATAAATTTAATTCCAATCGGTCTACATAGGTTCCCTCAATTCACACTTCGATTATGGCTCGAGTATTGAACAATTCCTCAATCCGGCCAACAATCATCGCTTTCGTGGTACGTACCATTTAGATGTGTCTCCGTCTAAAGGTTCCTTCAAAACTTATTTCACCTTTCTTTATAAATCAACTAATTTTGTTAACCGGGTTTTTTTTTGTTGCTTTGATCCTTTACTTGTTTCTTGACTTTTGGTATTTCTTTTAAAGTTTGAGTTCGTACAAAAGGTTTATATATTTTAATAATTCGGAAGAAGAATACTCTTTATCTATAAATTACTCATGCCTAAGTGAATTCCACTATACAAGACCATTGATGCTTGTATACATCCTAATTATTAATTAATCGGATGTTTCTATTCACTTCAAGCGGCGAGTCCGAAGGAAGGTAAGTTGAAAGCAAAGCGCCACTGGGATGATCCATACCTTTACGATATGTGCCGACGCTTGTTGAGAAGGTGTGTACCCACGATGGAAGGGCAACAAATCATTGAAAAAATGCCATGCGACCGCATCACGGAGGTCACTACGGAGTGCTTAAGCACACAAGCCAAAATCTAGCGGTGTGGATTCTTCGCCGACGATGTATGCGATGATACCAAGGAGTTCATCGAGAAGGTGTCATAAATGTCGCCCGCAAGGAGGCATCACATCACGGAACGCTATGCCCCCATTACAACCTCGCAAGTAGAGATCTTCGATGTGCAGGGTATTGACTTCATGGGACCTTTCCAAAAGTCTCATGATAGTGAGTACATCCTCATCGCGTGGACTACGCTCGAAGTGGGTAGAAGCTCGCCATACCGAGCCGCCGACGCCAAGCACGCAAGAAAAATGTTCCATGAGATAATCTTCCCTCGCTTTGGCACCCCAATAATGGTGGTGAGCGACGAAAGTGACTCATTTCACTTTTCAAAGGGTCAGAGCATTCTTGCTAGCGGGAGTTGGGAGCAAAAGCACAACATTGCCACACCCTATCATCCAAACAAAGCGCCTTTACGCGAAACTTCAAACAAACAAATCAAAAATATCTTTTGCGAAGACCGTGAATGCCATGGGAAAGGATGGAAGGATAAGCCACCGATGCACTCGGGCATACAAAGCTGACTTCTGGGCCCCCATCGGATGTCACCATACCAACTCATTTATGGCAAAAGTCGCCATTTTTCCCAGAGCTCGAACATCGAGCCTATTGGGCAATCAAGAGTTGGAATATGGACCTCAAAGCTGGCCGGCAAAAATGGATAAAAACAAATAGCCGAGCTAGAAGAGTGGCGTGAGAAGGCGTACCACATTGCCAAAAATTACAAGGAACGCACCAAAAAGATGGCACGATCACCTGATAATTCGAAAACGTTCAACAAGGGAGAGACAAAGTTTTTTACTCTTCGACTCGGCGTGAAGCTATTTGGTGAGGGAAGCTTAGGAGCAAATGTGGAGAGGACCATCATACGTCGCCATTTTGCCACCCCGCACTATCTCAAAGGGCAATATATCAAGGTAATGGTCAAAAGGCTCAAAGTTTTCCCTTTTGAACCTTCTCACAATGCTAACATAGCTTTTGACAAAATAAATTTAGTAAACTTTAAACCCTAATAATAATAACTCAAACACACACAATTGAACCTAATAATAATAATAATAATTAAATATAATAATAATAATAATAATAATAATACACAATAATAATAATAATAATAATAATAATAATAATAATATTTAATAATAATAATAATAATAATAATAATAATAATAATAATAATAATAATAATACAATAATAATAATAATAATAATAATAATAATAATAATAATAATAATAATAATAATAATAATAATAATAATAAATAATAATAATAATAATAATAATAATAATAATAATAATAATAATAATAATAATAATAATAATATATAATAATATATAATAATAATATAATAATATAATATAATAATAATATAATAATATATGTATATAATAATAATAATATAATAATAATAATAATATATATTATATATATATATAATATTATTATTATTATTATTATATATATTATATTTAATAATAATTATTTTAATATTATAATAATTTTAATTTTATGTTAACCTTGCTAACTCATTCTTTTATTTTATTATTATATTTATTTATCTATTTATTTGATGCATATATATATATATGCCATGCCATGATTCAAATTTCAAAGATCATAGTTCAAATTTCAAATTTTATTATATATTATTTTAATAATAACCCTTGGCATTAATAAAAATCAAGAAAAGAAGAAGTGTTGCATCCTTTGATCCACTTTTGACCAAAAATCACATTTATGTTTATTTTGTCGATGATTCAAATTTCAAAGATCATAGTTCAAATAAAATTCTCGTGAGCACCCAAAATCAAAAAAGAAGAAGTATTATCCTTTGATCCAACCAAAATCACATCATGTTTATTTTGTCGTATGATCTGGATCAAATAAAATCGGACAAATATTTGAGCACGATCCATGACAAAATTTGAAACACGCATAAAGCGCCCGGCCAGTCTGCCGACGGCACGATGCCGGGCCCCGCCGATCGCGCTGAATTTTTCCATGCATCCTCTCGATACTGATATATCTCTTCCAAGGCGGTGCTTTGGTTCGTTGCCATCCGAGGAGGAGCGTGCCGAAAGCCTATAAAACCTGCCCTACACGCCTCCTCCTCTCACACCTCAAGCCATTCTCTCTCTCCCTCACACAAAGAGTATTCTAAGCACACCCAACCAGCTTCATGGGAAGCTATGCCCTACCCCCTCATCAAGAGTACCCACTGACTTCTTTAGGGCTAGACATCGAACCCATTTGAGGAGAGCCTGAGAATGAGGAGGTTGATGAAGAAGCAAGGTTCATTGTGGGCGAACCTCTCGCCATCCTACCTCCCTCTCCCATGAGCGTGGTGCAAGCTTGAAGTCCACGGCGCGAACAAGGGCGCCCCTTGTCGGCTGCACCCAAGAGGAAGGCACCATCATCTACTTCAAATTTAAGTGCCACCCCTCAAAGAAGAAGGCCACGACGAGTAGCAAGCTGCCTCTTTGTAGCGGAGATAGTCGTTCTACCTTGTCCTACAAAACCGCCAAGCCTAGCTCGTCATACACCATGAGAGGGTACCAAAAACCTGAGGGTGGGTACGGGAAAATGCTCATGCGCAAAACCAATGAGTCGGGGACAGCCCACGTCCCCACTTAGAATCGAGACACACGGCAAGCTTCCCACTATCAAGAGACCCCCGGCAATACCAAAGCAAATATGACGAGAGTGAGCCACCTAAACCTTCCATAGAGTCTCTTGCCGAAAACAAAACTCTTAGAGATCTAAATAGAGCACTCATGGAGAAGTTAGGAACGCTTAGGCTCAAGATCCGGGATCTCAAAGTGACGACTTAGCTAGCAAAGACTTTCATCTCAACAACAAGATAGCTAAGCTAGCGTAAAGAGCCTGGTGTCCTATGCCCTCTAGAGCCACTCCCCTCTCTAATAATGTTTTCCCAAAAGCATTTTTCCTTTCAATTTTTATTTCAAATTTTGTAATGCCCGATGATCAATGAAATATATTTTGTTCGTGTGTGCACTTGTTTTCTCATTCTATGTGTTCTATAAGTAAACAGAACGAAAAACAAGTGTGGGGGGAGAAAGACATCGAAGTCGCACAACACGGTAAACAAACTCCAACCACAAGGTTGTGCGCCTCACCTCTCTCTCTCATTCCCAAATAATTGCTGAAAAATAAATTTCTAGAGTTCATAAACTCCATTCACATGTCTTCCTTTGATTATAAGTTTGCACACACTTTATTCCTCGCAAATATTCCCGCAAACTTGTGAACACTTGATTAGGGACCCTAGTTTATCTAAGTCATTGATCAATGTGATATAGTAGGATGACATGACTCTTGCTTTCTTACAAAGTACTTGGGATTTCTTTTACAAAATAAAATAAATAGCATGTTTCGAGAATTGCTCAAATACCTATCAAGGCCACAACATATATGTTCAAACCAAAAAGCATCTGCCTCTTACTTTGTGTTGAGTTCCATCAAACGTTTGTGACTTATTGTTAAGATTCTTGGCATGTACCCATGATCGAGAAACACGCGTACACCCACAAAAATAATGCCGACTCTTACACCGAGAAGTCACGCACAACATGCATCCATCCACCAAATATTTATACTCCATACCATTGTTACAATATCTCTCATTACAAGTATGCATGCCAAAAAGAAAGAATATGGGATATTGAAAAAGAAGAAGAAAATGCCAAAAGAGCATAAGGAATAATGGACAAGAGTCCAAAAATGGGAACCCTACCCGTCAAAAAAAGAGAAGAATAAGAATTATAGCCCATACTTTCCTAAGGCATTTGTTTTATTAAGAGATATTCATCACAAGGAGTACAAAAAATATATATTCATCCCACACACTTGTGCACAATCTCGATCTAAGTTCATGCCTTGCATCTTCATATAGTCCGGTTTTTGATTCAACAATATACACAAGTAAGTGAGCTCCACTTCTCATCATACCTCCGTAAACTCCACATATAAGCTTGTAGAGGTAGGATGATCAACATAAACGCATGCTAAAAAGCCTTGGTGAGGATACAAGACACATAAATTTTGGCGATTCGAGAGAAGCATTCAAGGAACACATGCTATCTTCTTTTACAAAATAAATAAAACCCAAGTTTCAATGTTTGAGAAGGGTAAGAAGATTCGAATCCCAGCTATTCCATTCCTCAATTTCTCAATGATATGCTAGTACACACTTTGAAGTTCGCAGTGCAATTGAGGCTAGGAATAACTTGTATGCAGGTCTTAAAAATCCTTGAGATGAACCCGCTTAGTCTTGCACTTTACTCGAGGACGAGTAAAGATTGAGTGTGGGGAGTTTGTTGGCGGTGCTTAAACACGTCTCTACCGCCAACTTAATATGAATAAAACATGATAAATATTCTCCACAAACTCTAGAATAGGGCTTTGGACTAACACTTCCACAAGTTTTGTTAGAATATATGTTTTGCAGGGACAAATACGAAAATGACCAAAATACGCTTTCCAAAGGCACAAACAAGCAAAACCAAGCCCAACACGTTGGTACACAATTGGACCAAAGCACCCATCAACTACTTAACGTACGTGGCCACCACCCGAAGGCGGTTGGAAACGGCGCCAGCCCGGTCCGGTCGATCGGACTGAAAGTGGGTCCAAAATTCCCACAAAACCGCCAAACCAAACCGCCCTTTTTCTGGCGGTATCATTAATGCACGAGGAAGCGGTTGCATGGCAGTTGCATGGGGTGCTTTCCTAATATTCGCCAGCAAACCGACCCTACTCCACTACTTAAGGATGGCTCCATCCTCTCCTTCAAGCATCTTCATCATTCTTCAAGTCCATCATACATACACAATTGAGAAGAGGAGTAGTGTCATTCCATTAGAGTAGACTCTATATAGAAGGGAGAGAGAGGGGAAAAGAGTGTAGAAGAAGAGAGGAGTAGCGACCCCTCTACTTAGTGTACATCGATCGGCTTCGCTCTTGTACATCGGTGGACCAGTGCGGATCTGCTCGGCTCCGGCTTCTACACTTGTACCCCTACGATTGTCAAATCAGTTGAGTAAGACGTTCGTGTTCTATCTTTACATTGTTCTCTTCGAGTTTAAGCTATCGTTCTCTTTATAAGCTTGCGGGTTCGTTGTTCGTCCTCGGACGATTGCTCTAGTAGAGGACTCTGATAAAGACGGAAGTTCCCCGCCAATGCTAGAGTAGTGGCAAATAGCGTGGGCGTGGTGTCTAAGCCGTGAGTCACCTTCGTTTGTTGTGTAGCCCACGGGTAGTGAGGTAGGCGACAATGATGACAGCCCCCTGCTCGGCCCTTTGCACCCCTCCACGTCCCGGTTATAGAGTAGAGCCGGGCTGCATCACCCGCGCAGGTGCGATCCAAAGGCCCGTAAGCTTGTAGAGGTGAAGGTACTTAACCTTAGGATTACAATTAGAGTAGAGCCTCGCTACCCAAGTTTACCTACTCCATCCTCCTCAAGGTAGCTAAGCTAGAAAGACTTAACGCCCGTTCCCTGTGGAAATTACGATACCCTGAATACTTCCGGGTGAAGTGCTACAACGGTACTTTCCGTGCGCTTGCGGACTTATCTGCTTACGCTAAGAAATACCAACATAGCCTCCAAAGGATGTTGGATTACATATCATCATAACGAGGAAGATGTCTAGTAACATTTTACCTCCTTGGCATACTTGTATAGATGCCTCATGTCCATCCGGCCTTTGATAAATCGTGAAAGGCATTACTATCCTTACCATCACCTAGGTTCTCAACCTATCCTTGGTATATATAGGTTGGCCCTAATCTCCATTTGACGGTTGCATATATCATCCAACACATGAACTCTTGATCTTGATGTACATGTCAACCAAGAAATTACCGGGAAAAGAGTTTGTTGTAGAGTATGCCTCGAAGAATATTCTACAAACAACTCTAATTAATGGTAATTTGAGATGCGACTAGGAATATTTAATCATGTACTTTATGATAAGTGTCTTTTCCTATAGTTTGCAGTTGACACTAACACCAAGATTAGGAGTTCTCAATTGGATTTTATATGCAACCATCAAAGTGAGACAAGGGCATGCTGGTAAGGGTAGAGAGGAAGTTGTTGGAAAGTATATATAGTGATGCCTTTGATATTTAGCTGAGGCCCAAGGAACAGTCAATACATGGACAACATGGCACAAATGGACGTTTGGTAAATAGGATATTTTTTCCACTATGACATGTAATCTAAACTATGATGAGATCAAGCATGGACTCTAATAGACAGACACCATTGAATCATCTAGATCTCATTATTGTGGTAAAAAAGATATATATCATTGGAAAGGTCCAAGTGCATGTATATATTGTGGAGTTCCAAACTAGGTGTCTATTGCAAACATTTTTTTCTAATCATAGAAAGGAAGTATAATATCATGTGTCCAAGTAGTATGATCTTCTCATCTTAGCTGAGCTTCTAATCGAGAAGAAATACCTAGACTTGTACAAGATGGTTGCAAAGCATATGATGATGCATGATCCTTATGGACCACTTCATCTCAATTGCATGTGCACAAAGTGTCATGATATCTATAACCATTATGTGTGACTTTTGCAACATCATAGTATAGGGTAATGATCCATACCTATTTATAGACTATGTGAAGTGTTGATGGTAGGTAACGTCAACAATTTATAGTTAAATAAACATGTGAAATGGTGAAATTGAATGAATCCACATGAGTCTAGGGTTTAAACTAACAAATTCCATGATTTTTGTGAATCTTTGTTCTCTGCAAGATTAATACAAAAAACTACCAAGGGGGACCTACATGTCACAAGAAATAACCGAACTACACTGTGTAATCTACATGAGAAGGTTCCAGAAGACACCTTAAGGCACTCCACATGAGGGGGCGATCACCTAACATGTGGGACCGGCTGACATGGCGGTGGTGCCTCCCTGCCCCTCCCTAGGCCCACTAGCCACTGCCTTCCAAAGTCTTCCTCCACCTCTCTGGATCACATCTACACCGTGAAAGGTCCTAAATGGCTAGAGGCGGGTGAATAGCCTATAAAAATTTCTTCAATAACACTAGAGCAAGGTGGTTAGACAATAAGATGGCGTAGCAATTTAAGCAATGCTTCAAGCTAACTATGCAAGCCACCTACACAAGTAGTTCTAGGTGAAGACTATGATCTCTAGGTAGCACACAAGCTAAGACTCTAGGTTACACCTAAGTGAGAACACTACACAACTAGAGAACTAAACTAGCAAGGTGAACTACTACTACTCAAGATATAAAGCAATGTAAACGTAAGAGTAGAGGGTTATCTATATACCACCGGTGTAGAGTTAGGGATGAACTAATCAAGCACAATCTCAATCACAATATGAAATGCCAAGAATACCAAGAGATTGACACAATGATTTATCCCGAGGTTCACTTGTTTGCCGACAAGCTAGTCCCCATTGTAGTGATGCACTCACTTAGAGGTTCACACGCTAATTGGCAATACAAAGTCGAACCCTTAGCCAGGTGCCGCACAACTAACACAAGATGAGGATCCACAAGCTACGAGCAATGCACTAAAGTAGCCCATTGCGATCTCCCGTGGGGAGGGCTCAAGAACCCCCCACAAATCCACCGGTGTGGCCTCGAACAATCACCAATTGAGCTCAACACCACCACCAACACCAAGCTACTAGGAAACCAAGCAAATTCCTAAGAGAAAAAGAATCTTGCAGCTCCTCAGAAGAACTAGTGCCTCTAGATGCTATCAATAAGCAAATGCACTTGAATCTCTCTCAATCTCACCAAGAATCAAAGTTAGGCAAGAGAGATAAGTGTAGGGGAGTTTTCTCAGCTCAAGAGGATGTTAGAATGATATGCTCAAAAAAAAGAGGATGTTAGAATGATCAAATGTGCAAGAGAGGCTCCAAAGAGCCTGCCACATCCCTATTTATAAGCCCCACTCAAAAATAGAGTCGTCGGAGGGGGAAAACGTCTTGTTGCATGCGCCACACGCACGCCCGGTAGCTCACGGAACGCTACGCACGTGCAAACGCCAGCGCGGCCATGCTAGCCGTTGGCGCGCCGGGCCATGAGCGCCTCCTCGCGCCGATCACGCGTCGGGCGCGCCGCTCCTCGTCGGCGCCAGGCGCCAAGCGCCGCGCCCGGGCGTGTTAGCGTGGCCGCGACACCGCCAAGGCGCGCATGGCGGCCGGCCCCAAGCACGTGTCGGATCTTTGGGGTTGTAAACCCTAGCGTCGGCGCCGCGGGCACCTGGCGCGCCCGGTCATGCCCGTCCCGCCCCGGCGCCGGAGCATGCCGCTCAACGCGTGGGCGAGCCGATGCCCGTTCGACGCCGAGCACACGCTAGCGTCGTCACCAGAACTCGGGCGTAATGTCGTTGTTTGTTGTCGCCTTTCCTTCATTCTAGGATTTGCCACTTGTCTCAAGTTGCCAACATGTCGTATGTCTCCAAAGCACGTGTGTTAACATTTTGAAATCCATTTTCATGGGTGATGTTAGTGCACTACATTCTAAATGCGTATGCAAGTCAACATGAATCTAGAGGCACTTCTAATGCGGATTAGCCGTGGATTACCCTCTTGATAGTCGGCTATCTATCCAACATGTGATCACACTATAGTGTCTTGATCACAAAAGCAAAACCCTATCAAGTATACCTTTGCCTTGGTCTCCAGGTCTTTGCCTTTCCACCAAGTGAGCTTGATAATCCATCATGTCCATCATCATAGTCCATGTCCATGACCATGTAGCTGCACATCATCCATGCTATCCTATCTCATAAGAACACTTATAGTAGAGGATTAGCATAATAATGTTGCATCAATTGTCAAAACCAAACATGAGATTTCACACCGTAGAAGGTCTGTTTGATAAGAAGGCTGACCTTCATTCCACCGGGATATAAATATGGATGAACACCCCCTGAGTGAAGCCAGTTCCTTGGATGAAGAGCCAAAACACTCATTTCCAATCCCCATTAGAATATAGACCAACAATCAAGAGTAGACTAGTTCTTCATAGGAATTAGTCTAGAATTATAAATAGAGAGATCTAGTGTGACAGTAGAGTTTTGGAGGAGTTTTGCCTGTCAGTGCTTCTCTACAGCTATATTCTACGGGATCAAGTTCTTTGAGAGAGGAGCTACTTCTGAGATTCTCTAGTAATCAACTTCTTATTTGAGTAAACAATTTGTTCATATTGTTCTTCAAGTTTGCAACTCGAGTGCTCTGATCTTGGTGATTCTTCATTAAAGTAATATTCATAGTTTAAGCGTGGTGCTTAGACTAGAGTTACTTGTGAATGCCCCCTACTTTCCAAAAATGTGTGGTAGATCCCAAGCGTGATAGGCCTAGAGTCCTCTGTAGACCACCTCCCATTAGTAGGTTTTTGGTAGGCGTATGTCTACGCTTAGAGAAGAAATTTAGTCTTCATTCTCTATTAGTTAGCGCCAACGATAGAACAATTGGAGGCAAAGCTTACTGGGATTTGAACTAGATAACCCTTAATAATATCCTTTTTACTTTTTCTATTCTTTGACCTTGGTTGTGAAGTTGGGTTAAGTTTAGAAACTCAGTTATATCACCTACTATTCCTTTGGATTCAATATTTAAAACTGTGATGATCTTGGTGAATTGCTACAATGGTATACTATCTGTGCGCTTGTAGATAATATATCTTTATTGTGTGCATTTAATTTATACCAACAAGAACATACATAGTCACAAGCTCCACCAAGAGTAACAAGAAATCTCTAATCACAAAGATTACATAGTGCCACCAAATGCAATCCTCAAATGCACACACACTAGGCTCTCAATCCCTCACTCAAATTAGCACCAAACATGAGAGGGAGAGGAAGGGGAGGAAGTGGATCGATCTTCACTCTCTCATCCACACTAACAAAGGGCTCTCAATTCTCTCTAAAAATTCTAGCTCAATGGGATAGAGGGGAGGGAGGAAGAACCCTAACTTGCTTGCTCCCCAAAGGTGAGAAAACAGGGGAGATAAGTGAAGAAGGCAACAACCCCCCCCAAATACAACCAACTCGTGCGGTGGTCGTTTGGGCATTGGATCTGAGCTCATATATATGGAAATTCCAAGTAGGGGGGTATAAATTTCCATGTCGACGGGTCAAATTTGCTGGAAACGATCATAACAACAACTCAGCGCCTCTTGAATTTTTGGGTAGGGCCAGTTACATTTCCAGGACCCTTCTCTGTCTACGCATGCACCAGCGAATTTTTGAGTAGGGTACTAAAAATATCCATGCAAGTGTTCTTTGGTATGGCACGATTGCTTCTCCATTTTTTATCCATTTTCCTTTCTTTTTAACCTTTTTTAAGGTGCTAACTCTCTCACAAAGTACCCAAACATATTAGCACTTGCGTTAGCATTTTTACAAAGGGTTTTTCACCGTTTTCTCATCCACCTCACCATGTCACTAAGCGCAATGCATATACACATGAGATTAATACTTCTCCTCTTTATAGTATAACTATCTATCCTAAATCTGGTCGAGCACTACTCTACTCAACTTAGACCGGTGAAATGAAATGCCCTACAAATATACCTTTGTCATGCACATTCTATTTCATCTCCTTCAGTGTCAATGCAACACATGCACCACACAATCAATAATGATATGATTGACATGATATCATCACATGACCATATTGGTTCATCGACCTTGACCACACTTTCTCTTCACCCTTGCATCGATCCATCGGCACCAAATCTTGCACAAGCGTCGGTGCGTCATGGTCCATCACTTTAAAGCCTCGACTTGCTCTTCACACTTGCCAATCCTCATCATGATCTTCTCTCGCCTTAGTCACTGATTCCATGTCATGTCTCATATGCAATAAGTTCCTTCATTGCACATTCACATTTGGACTAATCTACTATGTATTCTCACTTAAACACATATTAGTCCACTTAAGGGTTGTCACTCAATTACCAAAACCAAACTAATACCTCTCAAACATGAGAAGACGTGAAGCTATAAAGACATGGTTAAATGACTTATGAATGAAAATGACTGACATGGAGGTGTAGGTTTAGTTTGTCTTAGTTGTTTCTAGGTCTAATTTTTTTAGCTTGTTAGTGTATGGTTTGTGCCTTTGGTGGCATGGTGTGTCCTAGATGTGTCTAGGAAGAGGCCTACCATTTTAGTTTTGCTCAAAATGTTCGTTGGTTAGTCTTTTTGTTTGGTTAGGCTTAGTGGTTGCCATCAACTAGATAGCTTTGAGGTAGTGGACTCCATTGAGCACTTATTGGAGGTTAATGAGGGGAACCAAGGAGTATTATGAGGGGATCTTTTGCTCATTCCCCATTGGAGTGAGAAAGAGCAACTTCGTAGAAATGTAATTAGATGTATTACAATTGGAGGTTAATGAGGGGAACCAAGGAGTATTATGAGGGGATCTTGTGCTCATGATCACCGACTCGTATACAAGCGCTCACATTAGAACCAATATTTAGGGAACATTGAGATTGCGGAGGAGCTATGATTCTTGGACTCGCCTTGACATGAAGTAAGTGGTCGGCAAGATACCGAACCATGGGGATATATTTTATTGTGTCATCATCTTAGTGTGGTTTGATGTCCCTACAAATATATTTCAAGCTTCGGCCATTTTGTATTTTTTGGAATTTTGGGAGAATTGGTGAATAATTTGAAATATATCTTTAATGTCTCGGGTTCATAGAAATAATTTGTAAATTTATAAAATTTAATGCACACTTTATTGTATTTTTTCTCATTCCTAAATTACATTAGCTTTTCTAATAAAGTACACTAAAAGAAATTTTTATAAATAGAAATAAGGCAAGTATAAATATAATTATAAATCTAAGTGTATGAGAAAAATCAGTTTGTTGGAATGGTTCAAAAAACCATTGTGAGAAAAATCAGTTTGTTGGAATGGTTGAAACAATGATGGTTATTCCCACTTTTCTCTCTTTTTTTTAAGAACAACTCTAACAAAACTTTGCTAAATATAATAGCCAAATTCCATTATTTAGACATTTTATAAAATAGAAAACTTGTCAAAAAAGAGATCCACACAAACTTGCTATTTTACAAAACCATATAGAAAATGGCTATGGTGGCTATATTATATATATAGATACCAAGGGTTCAGGGATAACATGTTTGCTATTTTACAATACCATATATAAACCTGTCGTTGGGTATCCAAAATCCATCTCCAAATCCATATCCATGTCAAACAGGTAGGGTATGGATACGGGTATGGGGATCACCCGTTTTCCCCAAGTCTCAGAGTCGCGAATCATCCATCGGACCATGGGAGATATAACATTTTAGCATCATACCGGATGTACACTCCAGATAGCACCTTATCGTTTGCCACTATTTTTTTAGCACAGTGTTGCTGCAAACCAATCGATAAGGTGCTATCTGGAGTGTATAGCTGATGTGGCAAGCCACTTCACCTGTCCACGCTGGATCCGGGGTGCCAAATGACGAGGAATACCCCTGCCCTCCCATTCCCACTGTTCCCCGTTCTTTTCTTTGCCCCCTTCACTGACTGATGCGTAGACCCCACATGTAAGCTCCTTCAACCTCCCGCCGTCAACACGTAGTTGCGCGTTCCCTCCCTTCCCACGCGCCCCCTCTCCCTCTGAGCTCGAGTGGGAGCACCAGGACTCCTCCCTGCCCTCACTCACTCGGCCAGACGCTCGCTCCATTTTCCCTCGCTCGTTTCCTTGCACCGCACGAGCGATGCCGACATGGCCGCCCATGGAAGCTCCGGTCGTCGCTGCTGTTCACGCTGCTCCATGCCCCTCTACTTCCCGTGAACACCACCAGCAGCCTCGCCTCCTCCTACTGCATCGCGCATGCTCTTCTCCTGAGCCTGCGCCGCCGGGGAGCACCATCGTCGTCGTCGTCGTCGCGGACAGTGTCGCCGGTTTGCCGCGTGCGTGGCCAGGCAACTCCGAGCCCCAACTGTGCGGGGTGAGGGCATCAATGGGTGCGTCGCCCGGGCACAGGTGCTCGCCTCCTTTTTCCGTCGCCGGACGACACCCATCGTCGGGATCGATCGGTGACCCAATCTCCCCGTGCTCGCATACGTAAGAGGCAGAAGAAGGGATGGAAATGGAATTTTATTTCTCTTTCGAGGATCCCGAAGTAAAAGTGCTAGAGAGAAGAGTTTACAAACTAGACCTTAGTGGATTTCGAGATAGGCTAGGGGTCCCGATGCAAATTTTAGGAGTTTTCATAAGGAGAAGGAAATGGTGGGAATAGGAGGGGCAAGGGCATTCAAGTCTTTTGTCACCCCATCCCAGTGGAATCAGAGTATAGTGGAGTGCCACATCAGTCAAAATGCTAAATATGTATCGTTTCACAACGGAGCATGCTAAAAAATTAGTAATAACTGTTAAAGTGCTATATGGAGAGTGCACATCCGGTATGACGCTAAAAAGTTATATGTCCCTCGCACCATCGTCCTACCATTTGCCAGCGGCTGCTCTTCACCTCCACCAATCGAAACAACGTCGGCGGTGGCGCCGATGTCGGCCCCATGTGGTGCCCCGGCTCCCCTCACTCTCCATCGCAGACGGTGCCGTGTCGCGCCGGCTACTGCCGCCGCATCGGACCTAGGGGGGCAGCGCCGCCGCCACCTTCGCTGTTGCCATGGGCCACTCGCCTACGATCTACTTCAAGAACCCTCAAGATGGTAGATGGAGTTGGGCTTGGCCCAATAACAAATCCGTAAATTCCTAGAAAATCTCAAAGGCTCATTCATATGTGTGCAAAGGGGAAGTGGAATCCTTTAGTACCACCTTGCTAGTGGAAGGTGGAGTGAACCAACTTAAATAGGGAAGTGGTTCTCATCTTCTCAAGTCTAGTGTGAGAAGGAGAAAGAGAACACGAGATGCGCGTGAATGGTCCGCCGAAATCCGGCTCCTCGCCTTGCGGGTGTGCGGTCTCCTTTTGCAGTTTTAGTTTTTGGTCTTTTAGTTTGTAGAGTTCTAAACGAATACGAACAGCAGAGTATTAATCGGTTTAGATAGTGACTGTGTCACGAGGTCGGTCTACCCAGACTATATAAGCAGACCACCGGCCGCGCTAAACGAATCCAATCGAAAGCTTAGGGTTTGTCTCTTCTCGCTGTTGCGCTGCCGTCGTCAATCTCCAGTCCGATCGTTTGTGTGCACCCAAATGACCGGCAAGGGTCTCTCGGAACCATCGTCTTTGCGATCCCGCACCGAAAAAGGCAAATAAGGTTTCGCGTGACTACTCCCAACCGTCATCGCCGTCTACCTTCAAGGACCGTAGAGGCGCTACATCTCGGCGTCTTCAACGTCGGCTTTGTCGAAGCTCTTCCACCGCCAACCGATCGACAACAAATGGCATAAAGTGACTGAGGATCTTAGCCGCTCTCGGGAACCTCTCCATTACATTGTCATCAACGCAACCGTGTATTCCCAAGATCAAATCTTTGTGTTAGTCATGTTCAATCTATCCAATCTATGTGGTGTGCTAGTTGTGCTTACACCTCTGTTGCTTTAGTCATGTTATGCTATAAGATGTTGAATCATGCTATGATCTGTGACATGCTTTTGTATTATGCTAGTATACTTCACATGCTTTATCTAGTAGATCTGTTCATAATGATTTATATTATGGAATTAATCTGGAAATTGTCTAATATTTCAACAATCCAAAAATCTTATTTTAGGTCTTTTCCAAAGTACTTATGACTAGTTTTGTTGATGCTCGGGGGGGCCGGAGAAATTCTCTGGTGAGCACTTTAAGAGGTGGTCCGGAGAGGTCACAAATTGGCTCACTTCCCATGGAAGTTTTTGGGTCAAAGATGGCTTACCTGAGGGTGATTTCTCTGATGAAGATCGGAGTAGATTCTAGAAAGCTAATGATATCTTTGTGGCAGTTGTGCGTAATGTGCTATCATATCATATCTATGATGTTGTGATGCACTATAGAGACGCTAAAAGCTCTATGGGATCCTCTGAACACTACCTATGGTGCTTCAGATGCAGGCAAACAATTGTACATCATGGAGGGCTTTCATTACTATAAGATGGTTGCAAACAAATCTATAGTCAATCAAGCTCATGAGATGCAGCGCATGGCTAAGGAACTTGAACTCCTTGAGTATGTTATACCCATTGAAGTTGTGGCTGGTTTCATTATTGCAAAGTTGCCTTCTCCATGGAGGAACTTCGCCACAAGCCTAAAACATAAGAGAGAGAAAATATCAGTTGAAAACCTGATTCAATCTCTTGATGTTGAGGAGAAATCTTGGGCTAAAGACAATACTGAGAAGGCGAACGAGGAAAATAATAGCGTCCACTTTGTCCAGAGAAATTTCAAAGGCAAGAACAAAGGAAAGGGGAAACAACAGCCTTTCAATGCCAAAGCTACTACTACCTTCAAGAAGAAGAAGAAAAAGACAAGTCCGAGATGCCTTGTTTCACTTGTGGTGATCTTGGTCATTTTGCTAAGGAGTGTCATAAGCGTGCGGACCGTAAAGAGAAGAAGGCCAACCTCGTGACTACAACCAATGCTGATGACGGATATGGTAATCTACCTATTGTACTTTCAGTATTTCAATCACCTAGTTGGTGGCTTGATACGGGTGCTAATATTCACGTATGTGCCGACATCTCTTTGTTTTATTCTTACCGGGGTCTTCAAGGTTCCTCCGTCTCCGATGGGGAATGAGTCACATGCTTCGTTCATGGTGTTGGCACAATAGATCTGAAGTTTACTTCGGGAAGATCGTCTTGGGTCAAGAATGTTACGTACCTTGGGGATCTCGGGAGCTTGATCTGTCTAGAGGAGGTGCTCGGTATATATAGAAGGCCGAGCCTATATATAGAAGGCTAGAGAGCCGGGCCATATAGGCCTATAATAGAACTTCATACATTTAACACCCCCCTTCAAACTCAAGGTGGAAGCGGAGGATTGGAAGCATTGAGTTTGATTAAGTGAAGCCGATGTTGCTCTCGAGTTTGTGGTTTAGTGAAGAAGTCAGCCAATTGCAACTTTGATGGCACATACCGGAGAGCAATAGTTTTTCGATTACAGTGAGAGACCGAGTAAAAGAAAGCATCTACACCGATATGCTTTGTAAGTTCATGTTTTCTTGGATCATAGTCGAGTAGAGAAAGTATGAAGCGACCTTGTGCGAATAGAATCAAACTACGCCCTAAGTCCCATGACAAATCTGTAAGTGAGAAACTGCTCAATAAATGAAAGTGTTGTACATGTCGACCAGCTGTACATGGAGGTACCATGGAGATCAAAGAACCCATCAAACGATCATAGGCAGAGTAATACTCATCAACAGACATGTCCCTCTGTTCAATAACATGAAGTTGTTGCATGAGAGTGTGTTGAAGGGCACCACTATCCTGAACATACCGTGCCTTCAAATAAGACCACATGGGTTTAGCCTTGTTTAAACTTCTTGCAGACTCATGATCATGGTGGGTTTAACACTTTGTTAACCATAGCAGACCATGACTTTACCATCACTAATTTCCCAACTTTTGACCGCAAATTGCATTGCTACTATCGGACTTGAGAGTAGGTGGATCATCGATTAAGTGAGAATAAAGACCAACACCGCTCAATGCGGTTTCAACACAAAAAGGCCCATTCCGATAATTCGGACCATCAAGAGTAATATTAATGACAATGGCGTTAATCCGAGAGGCGAGACATTGCTGATGTTAAAAAAGAATTACCACCAAAGACAAGAGGGATGCGGCGAAGATCACCAGTCCCAAAGCACCAAGAGTAATCCTCTTTTTCCGACAGAGGAGGATGACAGGGCAAAGAAACAACGCACGCGTGTGAAGGAATGCCGAGAAGAAGTCCGCGGCGAGGGCCTTGCAGAGAATCGAATCGGGATCCCGTCCGCGTGAAGACTGGATCGCGAGATGAGTCCGTCCAGCGTGAAGAAGTCCCGCGTCCGCGGCGTGATCCCACGCACGCGAGTGAAGCCGTCCGACGAAGGATCGGCCATAGCGACGAAGGAGCGGCGCGGCGAAAGAAGAAACGTATGCGACAATGGGTGCGTGGAGAAAGGCACGATGAAAGGTCGAGCGAAGCGAGAGGGAGTCCCAAGGGAGAAATAATTGGATCGTGGGTGGACTAGATCGGGCTAATCTTAACCCCCCGAACCACAGCTTTGGTACCATGTTATGTGCGTTGGGGATCCGAGAGCTTGATCTCTCTAGAGGAGGTGCTCGGTATATATAGAAGGCGAGCTTTTTGTATATAGAAGGCTAGAGAGCGGGCCATATAGGCCTATAATAGAACTTCATACATTTAACAAAGAACGTGCAGCATGTCCCTACTATTCGCAAGAATCTTGTTAGCTTTTCTCTTTTGTTAAGAGATGGCCTTAAGCTAGTGTTAGAGTCCAATAAAGTAGTTATGTCTAAGCATGGACAATTTATTGGTAAAGGCTATGATTGCGAAGGCTTGTTCCGCCTAAGTTTATCTAATTTTAGTAATAAGTCGGACAATCATATTTGTGGCCCAATTGATGATAATTCGAGTGTTTGACATTCTCATTTATGTCATGTGAATTTTGGTTTGATGTCACATTTATCTAGCTTGCGGTTAATTCTAGATTTCACCATTGCTAAAGGTTCTAAGTGTCATATTTGTGTGCAATCTAAGCAACCTCGAAAGCCTCACAAGGCAGCGGAGGAGAGACACTTGACACCTTTAGAACTCATACATTCTGATCTATGCGAGATGAATGGTGTGTTGACTAAAGGTGGAAAGAGATATTTCATGACGTTATTTTTTTTTTTTTTTAGTAGAATTTCATGACGTTAATTGATGATGCTTCTAGATATTGTTATATTTACTTGCTGAAAACTAAACATGAGGCATTAGACTACTTTAAAATCTTTAAGGCTGAAGTTGAAAATCAACTAGAAAGAAAGATTAAACATCTAAGGTCAGATCGTGGTGGTGAATATTTTTCTATAACATTTGATGAGTTTTGTGCGGAACATGGTATTATTCATGAGAGGACACCTCTCTATTCGCTCGAATCCAACGGGGTTGCCGAGGGAAAAAATCGCACGACGGCCCGGACTTGGTGAACGCCATGTTAGACAATTGCTAGTTTATCTAAGGCATAGTGGGGGAAGTTATATTGACTATGAGTCATGTCCTGAATAGAATTCCAAAACGAAATAAATAAAGAGACGACACGGTCACGAGGTATGGGTTGGAAGGAAACCGTCACTTTCATACTTACGCGTGGGGATGCTTGGTGAAAGTCAATGTTCCAATTAATAAGAAGTGTAAGCTTGAACCAAAGACGGTAGATTGTGTCTTTCTTGGATGTTCTCACAACAACATTGCCTATAGATTTTTAGTAGTAAGATCTAAAGTTTTTGATATGCATGTTGATACTATCTTTGAATCTCGTGATGCTACATTTTTTGAGAATATATTTTCTATGAAAGATATGCGTAGCAATGCTAAGTTTTCTCTTGAATTAGTTTTGATATTACTATACCTATCGAGTCTCCCCGAGTCATTTGAGCAACCACTTGAGGAGGATGACAATGAAGTTCTGTGAAGAACAAGAGACAAAGGATTGCAAAATCTTTTGGTGATGATTTCATTGTGTACTTTGTGGATGATACTCCCACCTCTATTTCAGAGGCATATGCATCTCCAGATGCTGATGATTGGAAAGAAACTATTTGTAGTGAGATGGACTCGATTCTTTCTACTGGAACTTGGAAGCTCTCAGAACTACCTTTCAGTTGTAAACCAATTGGTTGTAAGTGGGTGTTCAAGAAGAAGCTTAGACCTGATGGTACTATTGACAAGTACAAGGCTCGGCTTGTGGCTAAGGGCTACAATCAAAAGGGAGGAGAAGATTTCTTTGATACTTATTCACCTGTTGCTAGAATGACCACTATTTGAACACTACTATCCTTGGTTTGTCTCATATGGTCTCGATCATTCATCAAATGGATGTGAAGACAACTTTTCTTAATGAAGAGTTGGATGAGGAGATCTATATGGATCACCCCGATGGATTTGTAGTAAAAGGTGAAGAGCAGAAGGTGTGCAAATTATTGAAATCTTTGTATGGCTTGAAACAAGCACCTAAACAATTGCATGAGAAGTTTGACACTACGTTAACTAGTGTCGGATATGTCATTAATGAAGCTGATAGGTGTGTGTATTATCAACATGGTTGGGGTGAATCTGTTATACTATGTTTATATGTTGATGATATTCTAATCTTTGGAACAAACATGGATGTTATAAATGAGGTCAAGTCTTTCTTGTTGAAGAGTTTTGATATGAAAGATCTAGGAGAAGCTAATGTAGTTCTAAACATTAATTTGATTAAGGAAGAGAGTGAGATTACTTTATCGCAATCTCACTATGTTGAGAAGATCGTAAGTCATTTTGGCTTTATGGATAGAAAGCCTTCTCCAACACCTTATGATCCTAGTGTGACATTGCGAAAAAATAAGAAGACTACTAGAGATCAATTGAAGTATTCTCAGGTTGTTGGTTCACTCATGTACCTAGCTAGTGCAACTAGACCAGATATCTTTTTTGTTGTGGGCAAGTTGAGTAGGTATATGTCCAACCCAGGTGATGATCATTGGCATGTACTAGAAAGGGTCTTGTGCTATCTTAAAGGTACAATGAGCTATGGAATTCACTATTCTGGGCACCCAGCTATGCTAGAGGGATATAGTGATGCGAACTGGATTTCTTATATTGCTCAAATCTATGCCACAAGTGGGTATGTATTTACTCTTGGAGGTGGCGCAGTGTCATGGAGGTCTTGTAAACAGACTATTTTGACTAAATCAACAATGGAAGCAGAACTTACTGCTTTGGATACAGCATCTGGAGAGGCAGAGTGGCTGCGTGAGCTCTTGTCTGACTTGCTAGTGGTTAAGAAACCAATACCGGCTATTCTTATGAACTGTGATAATCAAATAGTGATCACTAAAGTGAATAGTGCTAAGGATAATTCAAAGTCAACAAGACACGTTAAAAGACGTCTGAAGACTATCAGGAAGTTGAGAAACTCTGGAGTAATAATTGTGTCTTATATACAGATAGATACAAACTTGGCAGATCCCTTTACAAAAGGGCTATCACGTAATGTGATAGAAATTGCATCTAGGGAGATGGGTATGAGACCCATATGAGTTTATAGTAGTAATAACCCAACATTTTTAATCGGAGATCCCGTGATTAAGGACCTGGGAAGAACAAGCTATTGGTAAACTGAGGAGAGTAAAATGGTAACCCTCTCTATGTGATGATGTAATACTCTCAAGAGCGATGAGGCTCTGTATGGTAAGTTGGCGAGAATGCCTTAATATGCCCTATTGACTTTATAAGTAAAGATGTTGTCCTATAGAGTATTCTTGAAATGGCATACCTATATGAGTTTGACTGTTAAATGCCGCAGTCTATGAGACTTGGATGATCTCTAGTAAGCTCATGAAAAGACTAAGGAGTATGACGTATATGCTCCACCCACGGGGAAAGGCTACTGGTAGCCAAGTACTAGTTTGGCTTTGAGCAAAGCTTGTGCACACAAAACTTGCAATTCAAGGCGTAGTCCATTGTTCAAGTTGTGAATAAGTGTAGCTTGAAGTTCTATGCGGAAGTTCAACTTTTAACAGTCTCTGTTGAAACACTAGTATATCAAACAGTAGCGAGAACAGACAAATTTCTAAACGGGTATTTGAGATCTGGTGGGGGATTGTTGGAATTTATGGGCTTGTCCCAATAACAAATCCAGAAATTCCTAGAAAAACTTAAATAGGGAAGTGGTATGCCCTTTAGTGGAAGGTGGAGTGAACCAACTTAAATAGGAAAGTGGTTCTCATCTTCTCAAGTCTAGTGTGAGAAGGAGAAGAGAACTTCACACGCGCGCGCTCGCTCGCCTCGCCTCGCCGGGCGGGGCGTGGCGAAAGGTGCAGGCGCACGACATGCGCGTGAATGGTTCGCTGAAATCCGGCTCCTCGCCTTGTGGGTGTGCGGTCTTCTTTTACAGTTTTAGTTTATGGTCTTTTGGTTTGCAGAGTTCTAAACGAATACGAACAGCAGAGTCCTAACTGGTTTAGAGCGTGACTGTGTCACGAGGTCGGTCTACCCGGACTATATAAGCAGACCACCGGCCACGCTAAATGAATCCAATTGAAAGCTTAGGGTTTGCCTCTTCTCGCTGCTGCGCCGCCGTCGCCAATCTCCAGTCCGATCGTTTGCGTGCATCAGCGACCGGGCGAGCAGGTCTCCGGAACCGTCGTCTTTGCGATCCTGCACCGGGAGAAGGCGAATAAGGTTTCGCGTGACTGCTCCCGAACTTCTGAATTTCCCTAGAGTCTTCATTTTCAATGGAAAAGGTTTGGTTTGCATTTTCGTAATAGCACAACAGCTGATCAACATGTTCTCAAATGCAGTGGTCGTCGAGGGAGTACAGGTCCCAATAGTTCTAGGAGTTCCACTGAAACAACGGGTACCAATAATAGCTCTGTCAGGATCGAAGATAATGCGCTAGATGAACAATCTGAAGGAAGCCATGATACTAAGTAAGACTTCTTTTTTACATATTTCTCATTAATATGCTTTTTCCTAAAATATTTAAATCAAATCAAGGCATGATACTAGTCCAGTAATATGCCAATGCTGTTCTCTGTGTTTCTTGTAATATGTCATTTGTAGAAAATGCTAATATTCCACATCTTCTTTTATTTTAGCAGTGATGTAGACTTAATTGTTCTAGAAGAAGAGGGTAATTCAGAACATTGTCTTCTCAATAAGAAGTTTTGGTCAAAGGTCTGGAATGAATTCACACTCAAACTTGTAGACAATTATGTGAATGAAGTATGCAAACATTGCAATGGACAGTTTGTGGCTGGTAACAGAATGGGCACTAGTCACTTAAAGTATCACATAAAAGTATGCCCAGTGCTTAGTTCTTCAAAGAGAAGAAGGATTGGTGGTACACCTAAGGAAGATCTTCCAAAGTTTGACCAAGAACAAAGTCGTGACGACTTAGCCCGTATGATTGTTTGCCATAACTATCCCCTTTTGAGGGAATGGGAGCTTAGTGACAACAGCTTTATTGCTGATATGGCAAAGCCAATGATAGAAAAGTTTGAGAAATATTGGGGAATTACAAATAAGTTATTGATTTTTGCCACCATTTTCGATCCTCGTTACAAGTTGAAGGCTGTTGAATACTACTTTGGATTACTTTATGGCGAGTTTGAGGCTAGACTAAAGATTGAAGCTGTCAAGAAAAGTTTGGGTGAATTGTTTGATGAGTATGCCGGTGAAGTGACACAATCTTCACCTGTTGCTAATCAAGTAGAAGTTTTGAGGCTGACCCTAATTTGTTGCAATCGTCAATGGGCTCATCTGCTACCAGGCTAGGTTTATCAAGGTTTATCATGGAGAGTTACTCAAGTCAACACAAGTCAGAACTAGAAGTGTACCTTGATGATCCTACTCATCCTGAAATGGGTAATGATGTATTTGACATCCTTACATGGTGGAAGTTGCATGGTCCAAAATATCATGTCATTTCTCTAATGGCACGAGACATCCTAAGTGTTCCAGCATCTACCGTCGCATCTGAATCTGCATTTAGCTTAGCAAAGCTGGTAATTGATGACAACCGTTGTAGTTTGCTCCCAGAAACTGTTGAAGCATTAATGTGTGCACAGGATTGGTTGAGAAGTTCCATTCCAGGTATACAATTCCTCTAAAATTGTACTACACTGCTTTGCATTTCCTAAATAAATAATATTGTAATGATTTGGAAACTTGCTAATTTTTTTGATTGATTGAAATAGATGAGTCAAGTATAGCAGCAGAGGCCATGTTTCCTACTGCAACTACAAACCAACAAGACGAATCATATGACACTTGAAAGATTATAAAAGGTATTGTAATTCCCCAATTCTTAGTTTGTCTCTGTTTAATTTATTGATAGTTGAAAGAAATGTGTTATGTGTCTTTTATTATAGAAAAAGAGCTACTGGACAGAATATTTTTTATTACAAATGTGGAACTATTTCCGTAAATATTTTTTATTACAAATGGTACCCTGGAGTGAAGCTGAGGAATCTTTGTAATTGAATTAGCGCTACTTATTTCAGTTGTTAAATCATTGTAGAGTATCAATGTTTGTTCACATTTACTTGTTTTGTTTCACAAACACCTGTGGCCCTTACAATTTGGCATGTGAAATTCAGCTCCTCCTGCTGATGGTGTCTGGGATGCTGCAGCTGCCGCGGCTCCAGCAGCCACTGTATGGTGTAGCTTTGAACCTCTTACGTGCTAGATGAGAATCAATTTTGTGTATTTGACTTTGCTGAGACAGTGACTGAACCATGTCCCATTTTTGTTACCACCTCAAATGGACTTTGCGGCGAGCAAAGCAGAGTCCCAATCGCTGCCGTGACGCGCGCGTGTACATAGCGGTGGTCGCCTAAAGCTCGAGTGGTTTTGGCTCACGTGATATAGCAGTGTAGTACTCCCTCCATTTCAAATTATAGTTTATTTAACTTTTTTATCCTAAGTTTGACCACTTGTCTTATTCAAAAAATTTACACAAAAACAACCAAATTTAAGTCATTTTTAAATATCATATGTTAATAAAGCAAGCCATAACAAAAGAAGTGATATTTTGCACAAAATTTTGAATAAGTCGAGCGGTCAAAGTTGAGGTTGAAAAAGTCAAACGAACTACAATTTAGAACAGATTTAGTATGTATTTAAGTACAGGTCATAATCCCAATTCCCACAACTACCCGTGAGCAAGCAATGCAAGATCCAACTACCGGTCACATCAACACTGAACACACTACACCGTCCGCGTCCGGTGTCCTTCGTCACGGCTAGGCCCGAAACCACCGGTTCGCAGGAACACACATCACGCTGGTCGTAAGATTCCGGTTCGCAGGAACACACATCACGCTGGTTGTAAGATTCCGGTTTGCAGGAACACACATCACACTGGTCGTAAGATTATTTTTCAAATTTCTTTCAAAAGAGACAAAGAAAAGGTGATTATATATATAGCCACCAAGATTTTAGGGATAACATGACCTCTCATGAGGGGGAAACAACAAAGGGAGAATTGCCTATTTGGCCTCCGAAAAACTTCATCTTGCTTTTTTGGTCTTTTTTTCTTTAAACTTGCCTATTTGGCCTCCAAATAAAACTTTATCTCTTCTTTGGCCTTCCGTCAGTTTCAGCAACGTAATGGTGTTAAGTGACACCTAAAAAGACCATTTTACCTCTGTCTAAAAAAATATAAAAAACAGAGTTTTATTTGTTTTCTGGTCTCTTTCATAGTATTTCTTTGTTTGCATAAAATGAAAACTATGTCAGGTTTTCGTTCATTTTTTAAAACAGATTAAATTTGGTCCATACTTACACATGTGACATGTCCTGTAGTACTCACCTGATCTAACAAGTACAACCTTTCTTGTTCAAAGTTTTTTTTTTTGGTGAACTAGTAGAAAAGCACGTGCGACACGCACGTGCTTAAAAAACAATTATGCAATATCAAGCAATAACCATAAAACCTTGAGATGTCAATACATTTTTGATCAAATAATAATAATATTTTTCTATATTGTCCACGCAAAAGATTAATAAACAAAATTTTGTTGTCAACATCACTCATATAACCGGGGATTATCTACCTCATTCTAAAAGGGGCTTGCAATTGCATGGTCAGAACCCGAGATGTGATCATCCTCCTTTTGCATGCAAATCTGTTAGAAAAATACTGTAGCATTAGTTGCAGAAATAGGCTCTAGATGACAGCAAACGTGTTTGAAAAGTACAGTTCTTTCGTTTATTGAACCAATTAATGCTATTTAATATATATTACCAAAATGGGTCAGAACTTTTGTAAATTGCAAAATCAACATTAGGAGACAACTTTATAAGAAGCTAATAATGACGTTAACCTAAATAATATGGGGGAGGAATATGGGTGTCATTAAAAACACAACAATATAAAAAATTGGTTGAAAGGAATAGCTCACCACAATTTTTTTCTTTACGCATTTGAAGGCCTTCCCTCCTCTTGCTTCTTTTTGATGTCTTGTTTCATTTCTTAAAATGAAATATAAGTTTCACCAAACAACAAAGAATTGAAAAAAAAAAAAACACTATAAATGCAAGGTAACACATCTAAGGAATGGAGAAAAATTTTTTTATATTGATCTCCATTGAGAGTTCAAATATGAACCATGACATATGAATGAACTGACACTATAAATCACACTGTGTGTTGGAACAAAAATCCATAAACTTGGATCATATAATTATCTAAATTAGTTGAAAAACAAACATCACAAAACCGAAGCCATGCATATCTTGATTTTGGATCTGCACATAGCATAGAAAATTAGATTTCCAATTGATTAATGGATCACAAGATGAACTGCATCACAAATCCACTAAAGCCATGGTTAATCTTTATGAATGAGGAGGAGGAAGGAGGGCTAGATGTCAAAGCAATGGCAGGGAGCTTCTCAATCTCATTGATGTGCGCGTACGTTCATATTATGGACTTCTTTAATTTACGAATATGGTAAAAATGTTTATTTATATTAAAATAATATAAGATGAATATAAATATATACAAATAAATGATTAATATTAAAGAAGAAATAAGGAACATGTTAATCAGTAAATCACACCAAATTTAGCTAATTCATTACGTCAGAATGATTCATGATATAATTTATTCTTTTTGAGAGGACTACCACAAACTACACGATTAAAATAACATTAATAAATATGATATCAAAGCCATACTTAAGTTGATTGAACACTCAGAGAAGAACATGCCATTCTTACGTCGTTACGGCAGAAAACAACAATGATGATGTAGAATTTAAGATTTTTTTCCCACGATAGGTAGATAAATTTGCACCTTAATTACTAATTAGCAGTCAAATATCACTTTCCCTCATCTGAGGTGCACTAAAAAAAAGTGAAACTTCCGCTTATTGAGAAATAGGATCAGCGCGAGCGTGTGTTCATGTATGCCCTCCGCTGAAAACAAAGCAGTAGCTACAAAGTACGTACTCTGGCTTTGGCTTTGTGTCCCTGCATGGCACTCCGACTCGCTAGGTTGTGTACTTGCGCTAATCGCCGGCGACTTGCGCCTCCATGGCTCCACTCCCTGTGCCTGCGATTATATGGAGAGTAGTAATCAAGCTGAGCATTTGATAGCAGAGTAATGATGGAGAATGTTAGAAGGTTGAACTGGAGGACGTCGGCTTGATCAGTTGTCGCACGGACAGGCTTCTCCTACAGGAAGATAAAGGATGCCACATGTGCCAAACCAAGCTTCCCTAATCGCCGGTACCAACGCAGTTTGACGAGATGGTGGAGAGGCATGCGTGTCTAGATGAAGGCGGCGGACCAATATCTAGGGTACGTACCAATGGGCGGCTACAGTTGCCGACGCCGACGCCGACGGCCGACCCTCGTGGTTGCCGCTTCTGATGTGAACCATCGTCTTTGCCGTTTCTGATGTGAAGAAGTACGGGCGCTCTCACGTTCTGGCCTTGGGCCGTTTCAGGAGGAACGATCGAAGAGGACGGCGACGGGGATGGGCGCTTCCAGGCGTACGCGGCAGCGGAACTCCAGCGGGCGGCCTCTTGGTTTCCTGCGGAGGAGGCCGTCCTCGATCGATCGCTGGGGCCGGCCGGAGCACGCACGTCGTACCTCCGCCGGGCTCCTCTGGGACGACGACGCGCTGGTGATTGGGAGTCCAGCGCGCTGTGCGAAACTGACCACCGGCGCTGTTGCCGCCGGCCGCGGCAGAGGCCCGATGACCGGCTTGCCAGCGGAAGGGGCGATCGGCAAGGGCGATGGAACGGTTTGACGAGACGGAGGCGAACTGCGAGAGACTGCAGAGGGCACGGCGCGGGAAGGAAAGATCTCGCGACGTATCGGGCAGCGCGCGCCGTTTCGAGGCGCTATTCCCGTCGCGGTTCGCGCCGTACATCGTAGGAGTGAGTAGAAGCGAAACACCCCAGAAACCTAAGGTCGGTCCATATCTAAGAACCATATGAGAAATCCGGACGGATCGGACCCGGGTGAGATCGAGGCACGTGGCCTCTAATTCCTTCGGCTCTTTTATAGTATAGATAGATAACAATTCTGTTGATTCGACGGTGGGGGTTAATTGATGCGCAGGTGACGAGGTTCAAGTGCGGGGGCTTCGCGCTTGGCCTGGCCATGAACCACTGCATGTTCGACGGCATCGGGCGCCATGGAGTTCGTCAACTCGTGGGCGAGGCGGCGCGTGGCGTCGCTGAGCTCACCGTGCCGCCGTTCGTGGACCGCAGCGTCCCCGGCGCGAGACCCGCCCGTGCACACCTTCCGCACCACGAGTTCGCCGAGATCCCCGGCGTCTCCGACACGGCGTCGCTCTACGGCTCGCAGGAGCTGCTGTACCGCTCCTTCGCCGGACCGGACCGGCTGGCGCGTCCGCAAGCTGGCGCTGCCGGCGGCGCCCTAGGCCGCTGCACCACCTTCGGCGTTGCGGGGCTCGTGTGGCCGCGCCGCGCAAGCTCTGTTTGCCGTGGGCGGGGCGCGGTTCGCGCCGCCCGCTCCGCCAGGTCGCCGGCAACGGCATCGTGCTGACCAACGCCCTGGCCACAGCCGGCGCGAGCTGCTGTCAGCGCGCCCGTGTCGGCGCGGCGGGCTGGTGCGGGAGGCTGTGCGTGATGGTGACCGGCGAGTACATGAGGTCGGCGCCGGGATGGACGGACGGGTGTCGGGATGGACGACCTGGCCCGCGCCGCTGCACGGTGTGGCAGCAGCACCGCCGGGCCTCCTCCTCGCCGGAGAAGCGGCGGCGCGGGCGGCGGACCGCCGGGGCGTCTCTCGCCGGGCGCTGCTGGGGCGGCGGCGTGGCCTCCATGGCGGGCTCGGTGGTGCTCCTCACGGGGTGGCGGCGGATCTCCATGGGGCGGCGGTGGCGCACCCCTCCTCCTCGCTGTCAAGGCCGCCGGCGGCGCTCTTTTTTTTTATGCGGGGAACGCGTCGGGGACGGGCAGAGAGGCGTCGGGGATACCAGGGGATTTTACATATTTACCAGCCTTACGTTGCATATTACTCGAATACCAGGTTTAGAACACGTCTTACAAATTCACCAGCCTTAAGTTGAACATCTTGAATACCAGGTTTAGAACGCATCTTACAAATTCATCAGCCTTAAGTTGAACATCTTACATTTATACCACTTTGTCCTACGTGGCGTGCCAGATTGGATTGAGATGCAACCACACAGTTAGCAGCCACATGGGAAAAGACTTCCATACCCCTGCCCTTTCCATCCAGTGAGCACCCACGCTAACCGTGAGCACCCAGATTGGACCATGCACACCCACGCTCACATGGACCATGCACCCACGCTCGCAGTGAGAACCCAGATTGGACCATGCATGCTGGAGCAGCCATTCAAGAAATGAATAGTCATCTCATTAAAAAGAAAAAAGAACAAATAGACAAATCCATAGCAGCCTGATACATTGATGTTAACATGAAAATAGGGGCTAATTGTTTGCCATTACATAAGTCATAAAAGGGGCAAAATAATTAATGTTTTTTTTGCCCGGTACAGACTAAGCTGCCATCATATTGGACTTTAGTTCTAAGCTTCCATGGACAGCCTAGAGAAGCACAACATACCCTGTACCTGTCTTTGTCTGAATGTTCAATGTTAAATTCAAAATGCTTAACAATAGCATGCTGCCTCACAGCTAGCCTAAGCTCCTCAATGGTTGGATAGCAAATTCCTACACTCACATCAGGACACTCACATCAGGATGGTCCCTGTCCCATTCATACAGTGGCTCTTCATCAGCTGTGTCATCAATATTAATAGCTGCTTCATTCATATCTTGTTGCATCTCCCTTGTCATTGCTGGAATTGGCACCTCTTGTGCAGTAGCGCCTTGAGGTGTTGGATCAGCTTCCTTGAATCCCATTGCCTCATATACTTGTTCCTCAATGACAAGTTGTACAACTGTACCATCATCATCAGGGCTCTCTTGTATAGTAAGAGTGGTCCAATCAATTACTGCCACAAGCTGTTCAGTAGGTGGAGATGGGAAGCTGTATGTGTCTGCAAAACCTTCAACATCATTTGCCTCTGCATTTGGTTCATTACCACTAGTAACACCAGAGACACATCTAGCTCTAGATGAAGCAGAGTCATCATGGTCCCTATCTTTCCTCACAACTTCAACAACAATAAAAGCCAATCTGTCATCCCATCTATCCTTAATAATATGGTGCACATGCTCATCCCTCCTAAGCTTCCACTCAGAGCCACTCTGTTGGTCCAAAACCCAAACTGCAAGTGTTTGAGAAGGCCCCCATATAATCTCTGCAGCTAAATCCTTATGTAAGTCATCCAAAGAGTACTGACTGTTTCTATCAAACCAGATGTCATGGTGTTGTTGGTCCATGTGCACTAGCCCCTAATCACCATCAACAACGTACGCAGAAACCTTAGTCTAAACACACTGCCAGGATTGATCCTGACATCATGAACAGTGGAAAACACATGAGCAACTACAATGTTACTCATACCATGGGGGAGACGGGAGGTGGAAGGAGTGCATACCAAGGAGGACAGTCACCATCCATTGCCGTCGATCCGGTGATGCTGTACTACATCAAAACCTACGAAATCCCAAAACAACAGAGGATTAACCCTAACCCTAACCCTAACCCTAACCTGAATCGATGTACCAACGAGGGAGAAGCAAGGCCACACACACAGGGGATTCGGTCATCGTCGATCCAGAGGGAGGGAGCCCAGGGCGGCGTCGATCCGGGGGGGAGGGGGGCCGGCGAAGCGGGGGCGGCGGGCGTGGAGTCCGCCTGGTCTCGCAGCGGCGCGTGAGAGAAAAAGTCGCGGCCTCTGTCTCCCGGCCGCTCGCTTCGCGAAAAGAAGACCGACCCGACTCCCAACGCCGCGGCGGCGTGCGTGAAGGAAAGGGCGGGCGTGGAGGTAATTTTCCGTGTGGGCTGGCGGCGTGTGTGAGTGTTTCAATCCGATCACGGCACGCCACGTGGGACAAAGCGGTATAAATGTAAGATGTTCAACTTAAGGCTGATGAATTTGTAAGACGCGTTTTAAACCTGGTATTCGAGTAAGACGCAACGGTAAGGCTGGTAAATATGTAAAATCCCTAGGATCCCACGTCGGGACGGACGGGTCGCCCACTCGGAGTTAGTAAGAGATGCTAAGGGGTATTCGTGTCATTTCGCGTGAGTCAGACTCCTTGATCTAACTGAATCAGCCCAAAAAGATAACAGAAGGCCAAAGAAGAAAGAAAATTTCACTTCGAGGCCAAATAAGCAAGTTCAAAAAAAAAGGTCAAATAGGCAAGATGAAGTTTTCTCAGGGCCATAAAAGGAATTCTCCCAACAACAAAACGCGCCCATTGAAATTGCTGGGCCGCGCAAAGTCTGGCGGCACACAGGCGCGGGGACGCCAGCGGCCCAACTCACGGCTCGTGCGAAAGCGGAACTGAACCGGACTTGCGGCCTGCTAGGCCTGTCGCCTCGATCTCCGGCCGGCGACTCCGCGGTTGCGCACTGCGAAGCCGTGGAGGACCAGCAAGCAAGCGTCCCTTCACCGGCCCCCTCCCTCCCCCTTCTCTTCCCTCCGGCACTGCGAAGCCGTAGATGGCCTGCCGCGTGAAGGTGGTAGGACAGGTGGAGCGAGTGGACGGAGAGTCGCTATCCTACGCGGAGTTCGTCCGCCGCTTCATGGCGCCCAACCGCCCCGTCGTTCTCACGGGGCTCACCTCGTCCTGGCGGGCCCGCAAGGACTGGACGCTCTCCGGGTCCGGCGACCGCCGCCGCCCTAACCTCGGCTTCTTCGCCCAAAACTTCCCTTCCCCTCGTTCAGGTATTATTCCCTCCTCATCCGTGCTGATGGCCCGTGTTAGTTGCTACGCGAATGGAAGACCTGTATACAGCGGTATCAATTGCGCAGGTCGCCGACTGCTCCTCGAGGGATTTCACGGACCAGAAACGGCTTGAGATGTCCATGCAGGAGTTCATAGACCACTGGGTTGGGGGTGCTCACGGTGGCTCAAGCGATGGGGATCGTGATGGTTCTCTGTTGTACCTGAAAGACTGGCACTTTGTTAAGGTATGTTCACAGTGCCCTGCTCGCTTAATTTCGCTGAGCAATAATTGCCTAGTATACTTTGGTGCTCTTGCAGTCTGGTTCATCAGTTATGCAGATCAAATGATGCACTGATTTAGTGTTGACGTGCTTGACTCAGTGGGTGCTACACATGACAAACATGTGCATGCACTAATATTTGTAACAAGAATAGTTGTAATGTGTTATTATATCTAGATACATAGCAAACTGATGTACCAAAAAAGTCAAAATGACTTGTAGTTCTTATTAAAAAAAATTGTAGACCTGGATTTACATTCTTAGGTTTATGGTAAATGGAAACAAATAGCGAGTCACTTTATTGCATCTCCATATTTTACCATGATCACTGTTATATTTGTGTCAATGCGCTGTGCTTGTCTGAAGCTGGAATATCTGAAAGAGACGGTGCAACTTGTTTCTTTATAAACTAACATATGTTCAATACTATTTTAAAATGGAGGAAAATTGTGGTGTGGAGTCAGTTCCACCAAGCAACATGGCCCTGCTGCAAGTATGCCCACTTATTTTATTTCTTCTTTTTTTGGCATAGCAAACTAATTCACATATGAGTACTAAGGACCAAGTTGTTTGGCGAGCTGCAAGGTTTTGTTGCAACATTGACCCATGTTTTCTGATCGTCCGATTAATCGTGATTCGATTAATCGTCCCTGATCGGTTCTAAGCTCTCGATTAGGCCCTTCGATCAGATCAGAACGATCGGAAACCTGATCGTCCAATTAATCGTCAGATCAGCTCTCTAGTCGATCAGACATAAATAGGTACTGGGCTGCTTTAGTTGGTAGAAATATAGTCTTGAATTGATAGTTGATACTATATAAATATTTAGAATATGGTATATATATACCAAATACCATACATATATGATATATAGTCCTGCTATATGCAGGGCGATTATATGGACGATCAGGGGTCGATTAATCGTCCTGATCAGTCCCTGATCGATTAGAAACAATCAGCCAATCAGAAAACATGGACATTGACAACAATGTCTTCTTAATTGATCCACATATGAGTACTAAGGACCAAGTTTGTTTTCTTAATTGATTTTTGTAATCCTGGAGTACTGGATTATATGGATTTTTTTTTTTCTTGAATACGCAGGAGAGCTGCGTATCATTGTATTAGTAGAAGAAAAAGGAGTCATACATAGACCCAAACACACTAACTCACACACACCACAACTTTCCTGTATCTAAGGCTACCTCACTGAAACTGAGAGTACATTGACCGAGTGGGCTAAGAAACTAAAAGCCCCTAGCAGTGAGCAAGGACAGACCCTTAGCTCCTGCCAAACATCACCAATGGGCATCATCCCTAGCTAAACTAAGGGCCGTGTTTACATTTGGATTATACGGATTTCACCATAACTTTTGTCTTATCCAGTTGATCCTCACTTTGAAAAGAACAATGTTTGTGCCTATGCCTACAAATCTACAATATTGAGGAATCCTTGGATACCACAATATTATTACACGCAAGGCGCCTCTTTCTTTTTGCAATTGATTTTGCATTTCCTGCTGTGACAGCAACATGGTTTAATTTCTTCTTTTATCTTAACTTTCCAGGAGTACCCTGATTATGTTGCATATACCACACCAACCTTCTTTGCTGATGATTGGCTCAACATGTATCTTGACAGTCACCCTATACATAGAGATTCTGACATTGCCAGTCATAAAAATGAAATAAACTGTTCTGATTATCGGTTTGTTTACATGGGGGTAAAAGGTATGTTGTGTTTTATGATGTATCTTTCCTCGGTTTTACATGTCTAGCATTGTGGAATTCTGTGGTTCTACACGCAATTTTCCGTGCTACATGATAATTAACTCCACACATGATTATGGTTGAGCTGTGATGTGTAGGAACATGGACTCCTCTGCACGCTGATGTTTTTAGGTCATACAGCTGGTCAGCAAATGTTTGTGGGAGAAAACAGTGGTTGTTTCTATCCCCATCACAAAGTCATTGTATATTTGATAGGTACAATTTGGTCTTAGTATTTCTTATTTATACATTTTATATTGTTCTTAGCTACAAATGAGTATGGTACTATTACTTGATGTAGAATGGAGTAATGAGGACATCACAAGTGAGCCTGTTAGGTGCTAATGGGAAGTAACCACTAAAGCATGGTTGCAACTTTTACATAGAGATTTTGCATTATTCAAAAGAAACAAATACATTGTGCAATGATGTTCGATACATATTTTTGTACTTTCTATTGCTACATGATCAGTGGTTGCTGATTATGCCATGTAGGAACATGAGAACCTCGGTCTATAACTTACATGATGATGTTTCTGAAAAGAAGTTTCCTGAATTTAGTAAGGTCTCCTCCCTCCTTCCCTCCCTCTCTCTTAGTGTCCTTTTTTTGAAGTTAATTTTATGAAGTTCCTTTTGCAGGCTGAATGGCTAGAATGCATTCAGGAGCAGAATGAAATCATATTTGTTCCCAGTGGATGGTATCACCAAGTCCATAACCTGGTAAATGTCATTTGTTATTTGAGATATAATGTACCGGTTGGGTGCTATGCATTCTACATTGGATTAAACAGGTGCTGAATAGGAAAATGTGAACTATCCATCATGGCCTTTGGATGAGATTTGGTTGATACACTATGTTTGAATTTACTGGATCTTTTTAAAATATCTTCCACCTAACAGTGACCAAGTGGCATGTGTAGTCTGCTTTGATCAAATTTTTGTCCAACATTAGTATTGGAGTTATCATCCTCTTACTTTGTGGGTGGTATCTATCAGATACACACTTTGTTCTACTGAAACAAATGGAAGGGTCTCACATACTGTCACCATTCATGGGGTTTTGCAGAAGAGGGACAGGACAGTGGCCTTTTATGGCCTGAGACACTAGAACAGAAAGAGGCTGACAATAGATGGGGGATGGTCCAGGTGTGGGTGGGTGTGTGGTGGGGGGGTCTCTTTGCCCCACGGTTTCAGTTCAAAAAAATAGATGAGGGAAGGCAACTGACGAGGGAGAAAACTTCAAAAAGAGGGAAAGACTGTTCATTACCATTTGTCGCACATGAACATGTAAATGATGCTATCCTATCCTTATATGGATGGAGAATGACTTGACAGCTACTTGCTCCATTCCAAATTAGTTCACTTCAGCATTGTCCTAATCCTGAATCAAACTTCTCTAACTTTTGACCAAGTTTTTTAGAAAACTATATTAACATCGTTTGATAAACACATTATCAAGACATTTTGTGGAAAATTTAATGAAACTAATTTATTGTAGATGTTGGTGCATTTTTCTAGCAACTTGGTTAAAGTTAGACAAGTTTGATTATAACAAAACTAAAGTGAACTATAATTTGGAATGGTGGGGTAAGAAACTAATAATCATGATAAAATGCTAAATTAGGATATATCCCTGCATCTTCGAATTAAGAAATGATCTTCAGAACAACTGAGGCAACACATCTTTATGTATTATGTTGGGCCCAAGTCCATGGAAGAAAGAATCATTTCCCTTGGCATTTGAACTGATGCAGTGGTTAATCAATTTGAATAACAATTTATTTCCAATAACTAAATTGTAGTTAATGAGATTATGTTGGTCGAATTTTTTTAAGAAACTAATATGGACAATCCAAAAGACAAAAAAGAAATTAATTATGATAGATTGCCAAATTTTGAGATATGCATGCAATTTCTTGATTACGAGATGATATTTCAAAACAACTGAGGCAACAGTGCATTCTGCACTTCCATGCTGTCATTGCTGCTGGACCCATGTCCTTGGAAGAACTTTGAATCATTTCTTGGCATTTAAATGATGCAATGGTTAGTCAATATGAAGAACATTTTACTGCCAAAGACTAAACTTTAGTTAGTGAAATTATGTTAGAAGTAGTTATTTATCAGTTCATATTATTATTGTAGATCAATCTGAAAGATATTTCAAATGGCAGTGCATTCATTTATGTCTTGCTGTCCCTGGGGTCTTGTACAATATTTGTTTAAAGAACTGTGCCAGTTACTATTAGTGTACTACTAGCTGCTAAACTCATGTGTTTTTCTATTTGTGGCAATTACTACAGGAGGATACTATATCGATAAATCATAATTGGTTTAATGCCTACAACCTACACTGGGTGGTGCGTATTTGCGTTTTATCAAGTTAAGTTGTAGAATAACAAGATTTCATACCTGATAATACTCTCATCATTCAGTGGAACTTGCTTTATGAAGACTACAAAGTTGCAAAAGAATATATTGAAGACATTCGAGATATATGTGATGATTTTGAAGGACTTTGTCAACGGAACTTGGCAGCTAATACAGGTAATATTCCAGTATCTGTAATAATCACATGAACAACAAAAAAAATGCCTTGTTTACCTTCTCATAACATCCTTTTTGGAACTACTTTCAGGCATGAACTTCTATGATTTCTTTGTTTTCATAGTGCGGTTTGCCTTAGCCAATGTAATTGAGCTTTACCATCTTCAGCAGCCAGAGGTTTCAACCTTGTCAACAGAAACTGCACATCATTTGGTCTATAATCTGACATCAATTCGTAATGTTGCATCAAAAATGTCAACTACTGAGGCTTTTGCTACTGAGGATCATCTTTGTAGTATCTCTGAAGATAACCACAGTGCTTTCTCTAATATCAAACAAATATTAGAAGAGGAAAGTTTCAGAAGGCTATTGATGGCACTGTCAAAGGCATATGACCACATAGACAGAGGGCAAAGGAGTCTCAAATCTTCGATCTCGTATCTGAACGGTTGTTCGTCAATGATCTGCTTGAAGTCTGATTGCAATGTTGTTGATCACATTACTTCTTTGGTTGATGAAGTTTGTGGACCTGAGGATTTGGTGAGACTTATTGATAGAGCTCTTTCTGATGGATAATTTTTAGTGTTTCTAGCATTGTGAACCTGCGCTTGTGTGGATCCTTGTTCATCAGATATGATGGGATACTTGATAGCTTGTGGATATTCACAGCCTTGTCAACTGGAAGGACAATTTTTTTTTTTAAAAAAAGAAGGACAATTGTGCATTGCATCCCCATTGTTTGTCTTTGCAGTGTTACATTTCGTGATAGAACCTCCAACCTTGCATTCTTCAGATGTGAGATTGTGCATTAGTACATTGGAAGGTTAACAGATCGCTCTTCCATTGCAATCGGACTGATAAAAGGAACTAATCATTGGTCAAATCAGTCACCGTTCTGAGTTGGATAGGCAAACTGGGCACTGCTTATATATTAAGACAATTTCCAAATATTTTACTATATTTAATGTCACCCTAAAATCTGCATTTTGGGATGTGACTAGCAAACATTAAATAAAATAAATGAGTTTTTAAATATTTTTCTAAAATTTTCAAGCTTTAGCTAGCTTGTAGTCAAGCAAGAGTAAAAAAATGTGGTTTTATTAAAAAATATGAATTAATGTAATTTGTTTGCTTGCAATCATGTCTTTACGTAAGCTTTATATCTGCTCCCTCCTTCCCAAAAGATTATCGTCCTAGCGTCCTGTGCTCTAATTGTCATTGGTTCGATATGCCTGGCACCTCCTATTGTGCTCTGCTCCCTTCGTCGGTTCGTCTCCATCCCCTTCCTCTCATCTTTTTTTTCCTCTGCCATTGGGAATGGCACCCTTCCTCATCTATCTACTCCGTCGGCCCCGTTCCCATCTCCACCACCGCTGAGCTCCCTCCAACTCTTTTTCTCTTGAGTTGGAAATGCTACTACGCTTAGACCGCCGTGCTGGTGACAACTACGAAGAAGCGCTCTCCCGAGTGTCCAGATGTGGGGCAGTGGCAGTGGAACGTGCGCTTACCGCTCGCCGAGGAGACAGGCACGGTCCGGGCGCCGACGATAACTCTGGCGGATTGGTGCGTACTGCTCGCCGACGTGACCGGCTGGACGGGCACGATGAGGCCGGTTCTTCTCCTCTTTCCCACTGGCGCCCGCCATTGTGGGATCCACTGCCGACCCGTCTGCTCCGCCCCGTCCATCGCAAATCCTCCGAGGTCGCCGCCCTTCTCTTCACCTCCACCGGTGCGAAGGCTGCATCCGTCGTCCCTTCTCCTCCATGAGCCATTAACAATGGGGGCACATATCTTGTCAAAGAAAAAAAGGGGAACATGGAAGAGAGAGGAGACAAGAACGTCGGGGCATGCATGTCTATGTGGCTGGTTCCTCGGTCTTTGTGCCATTTGCTTAAACGTTGCTAAAATGATACTCTTACTGAGACAGACAGGGAGAGTAAGCTTCTTAGAGTAAAATCATTCGAGTAAAATCAATCTCTCTCTTTTTTTTAATAACCCTGTGTACAGTTAGTAACATAGAATGGAAACTTCATTGAAGGGTTGTTTGGATGCCAACCACAGATTGCCACACCTAACCTTAGGCGTGCCACGTGTACTTAGGCGGTGTTTGGTTGAGTATCCAATCGCCACAGCCACAAACGGTCTTCGCCACAGCTTTTGCGTGAAATCTGTAGCGAGACGATTCCTCCGCCTTCACCACAAACTGTTTGCCGCCACATCTCCTCCTCCACGGACACACGCCCCCCCCCCGCCCTGCGAGTGCACGAGGCTAACTGCGTGGCGGGCGGCCGGAAGGGCACCGGACAGGAACGCACCGACGAGCAGCCGAGCACATAGCACACCAGTCGGCGCGGCGCCAGAGACAATGACGAGCATGCTCGACGGAGACATGAGTGTCGGAGTGCCGCCGAGAGGTGGGCGGGCGCGACGGCACGAACGCGGGGGGGTGCGTGAGAGCGGTCTTGCGGCCTAGGCCCGCGAGGGATGCGCGCGAGCGCGTGGCCGACCGAGAGCGCGCGGCTGTTAGACCTGGGGAAATCGCGTGCGAGGGAAGAAGATAAGGTTCCTGCGTTCGTGACTCTGGGCATTGACTATTTGACTGGAGTAGAGAGAAATACAAGGAAAAATAAAAAAGTGAAAACATTAATTAAGAAACCAAAACTAAAAATATAAAAATACAAGGTTATTGTAGACCACTAATTACCTATATTACTCTTAATTAATCGCCATGATTATTCTTGGCTCATTAGAAACATCATACAAATTTGTAATTAATATTTGATGATGAATCTAAACCTCCTTGCCTTGTAATATTAGTCAAATATATGCCGGTTCTTATTTTACATTGTTGAAATGATTATCCTTTAACAAATGGGTGCTTACCACTAATACATTGAGATTTTTTCACTCACTTGTGGCTGCAAACCAAACACATGCCACAACATTTTTGCCATGTTTTTTTGTCGCAGATAATCCAAACAAGAGCCACACTTGTTTTGACTAAACTTAGTTACCAACCAAACATGTTGTTTTTTGGCACACATTGTGGCAAGCCACGATGTGACAGCTAAAGGTTAGGTGTGACAAAGTGTGACTACAAACTAAACATCCCTTCTTTGCCTGTTCTAGCCTGTTTCCAGACGACTGAATGAAACCATGTCCGGTGACTAGGTGGCGCAGTATGAGGCGATGGCCGCAGTGTCAAATTATTGCTTGTCAGGTTCTCAGATCCATTTGGGGACAGGCTATCTGCACCGCGGGGAACGGTAAAAACATACTGTATCCCTCTGCACCTGGGCCCCAGATGTTTTTTTGCCACTTTTGCTGCACCCATGGAATCTCTACCACATACTTTATATCAACTAAGGTCCCACATGTCGAAATCCTATCTCTTCCCCGTTCTTCAATCCTCAGCGTCTCCGCTCGTTCCGCCCGTAGAGTCGCGCGACCCGGCCGCAACGGCTTCAGGCCATGAGCTACTGTCGCCGCCGCCCGGGACGTGGACCTGCCTTCGCCGCCGCCCACCTGGCGGAAGCGATCGGCCGTGGCGCGAGGCCGCCATTGCCCGATTGCGTCGTGGCCGATCTTGAGGCTTGCAGCAAGCGGCCGGCGGCGGTTCTAGGCGAGACCAAGCGGCGGCGGCGGGACAGGCGGCGGACAGGCGGCGGCGGGCGGCACAGCGGCGTTAGGCGGGCGGCGCCGGGCGGCGGGCCAGCCTTGGCTCAACCGTGGCGGCTCGGCCGCGGCTGGCGATGGAGCTTCCCGGCTGCTGCCATGGTCGGGCGGCGGCGGCGGTGCGGCGGTGTAGGGTGACGCCAACGGTGGAAGCTGGGCGCAAGCGGCGGCGGACGAGCTCCACTTCTCTCTCCTTCTCTGCTCTCTCGCCGCGGTGGGTGGGTGGGGCCCATGCCACGCTGGCGGCCTGAAGGGAGCAACGCCCAGGCGCTACGAATAGTGAACCGATGCTTGTCGAGGTCGTACTCCAGTACAGGGGTGTGGGGCTTCCGTTCGCTATCTGTTCCTTGAGGTCGGATTTAGAGTATGCGGTGCAGACAGCCTGCAGAGCAGTACTGTATGAGCAAGCAGTCAAGAAGAGCGTACCCGGTCGGATGCGTGCACCCCAGCGAACAGCGATTCGTTTCCACTACAATCGTTGCTCCTGCTGTAGTGCTGTCTGCCCTTGACACTGCCGGCTGCCGGCCAGTTCACCTTTTCGAGAGCCACACACCGTGTGCCTTTGTCTGCTGGATTGTTGACCGTCTTGCTGGGGTCCTATCATATCTACTGTTCTGTTTTACCAGACATGCTGAAGCAGAAGAAGAGGAGGCACCACTCTCCATTCGTCTGCAACTGCAAGTGATCTACTGTACTACTATAGAGGAAGCAGGATAGAAGCGGCAGCAGCCTCTCGGATTCGCTGACAGCGTTAGATAGTACTCCCTACTGTCCCTTTTTAGATGTCACTATGGGGTGCGTGCGCTTAAACTTTTTCATCTTTGACTGCATTTGTAAAAAATACGTGCAACATTTATATCTCCAAATAAATTTATTAAAAAACTAGACTTAAAGATCTTTCCGATGATACTAATTACTTTGCATAAATATTTATATTTTTAATATATAATTGCCGGTAGTTTGAAATCGTTGACTTCTCGGGAAGTGAGAATGACATCTATTTAGGGACGGAGGGAGTAGTTGATGCTTTGACCTGCATATTTCCTGTTCTCGTGACATCCTCTTTTACCACAATCATGCTGTCAGGTGAGTACAGCCTATCATCGGAGCTCTGTAATTTCTACTCCCTCCGTCCACCGAGTTTGTCACCCCTGGATTCCGTGCCATCTTATTCGATGTTTTGTCTTATTCAAACTTTTTGCATAAATATAATTTTTTTGTTATGACTTTTTTATCAATGAAGATACTTGAATATTGATTAATTTATTTTATAATTTGCATAAATATTTTGAATAAGACGGATGGTCAAACATGAAGTTCAAAAGTCAAAACGACGAACTCTATGGGACGAGAGGGAGTACGTTGTAGTGTTAGACACGTTGTGGGTATTATGACGGTTTGATCCTGCAACCTCCCTTCCACTACCTCAGCGGCACTATTTCCTGTCTCGACGCGATGCTCTCTTGGCTCTCGTCAGCGTTCCTCGCCTGGTGGTGTGCCTTTTCTCCTTTTCCTACTACTCTCTCTCTCTCTCTCTGCGTTAAGAGTAGAGAGGCAACAAGGACCTTAAAAATACATGACCCCACTGAGGCCTTGTTTAGCGTATTTGGTTTGACATTAATCTATATGTTGGGGCGGAGTAAAATAGAGTTTTAACTAAATTGCACCTCAACTCACCACAACACACGTGGATTAAAGCCAAACAGAATACAAACAAAAAAAGGCCTGACAATGGATGCTCTAGTTTCTCATGATACACGTGTATTGTGGACTTGCTAGCGCATTGTTTTCTCGAATACGTAAAAGATTTGTGTATCATTGTAGTAAGTAGTACAGTTATTTTTCTTTTCTTCGAGGTCAAGTCTGTAATTGGGACGATGTACTGTGCTTATGCTTAATACATCTTCCCTTTCACAAAAAAGTAGAATAGTTAAGCATTGCTAGCGCATCGTAGATTCACAGTAACCCAAATATATCCCTTGTTTATTAAACGCAAATCTATTAGTCGATCGGTCACGTCACCTCCTCAGCGCGCGACCACGGCCACCGCAATAGCCACCCATCTCCACCTCCATGCTCCGCCCTTAGAAGGGGCTCAGTGCCTAGCTCAGCGATGGGGACGGGAGAGACGGCGGTGATGCCGTTAGAGTAAGAGGAGGACGCAACGATAGGGCCAGGTTGGGGCGGGGGTGACCATGGGCATGGCGCAGTGGGGGATGAGGGGGAAAGAGGAGGGCCACAAGCTTAGTAAGCTCTCATCGGATGACGATAAGCCCCTTAGACGGATGACTTCGGCGATGTCATATAGGCCCTCTCCCACGGCGGATTGAACTTGTGCTTGTTTTTATTGGTTGACCCCCTCTCTGACTTAAAAACTTAGTCGTGTGGGTGTCAGCTATGGTAGTGTGCGCTGGAGTCCTTATTGGCACATGGTCCAAGGAGTGTGACGCCATGTAACTCGCTTATTATTTGGTCAATAGGGCGTTGTCATACCTCGTTTGACCGCTGCTCATCATAGGTCTTGACTCCCGGTGATCCATAGTCTAATTTGGTTAGGAGTATGGACTCATCAGCACTATATTACTGTGAATAAAGAACAGGTAAAACCGGTTTAGCGCCTAGGAGTTGTCCTCAGGCTCCAAAAAGACCAAGGGGAACTCAATAACTCATATCGCGGTGATCTTATTTTTTTTTTTTTTTTTGAAACGAACCGCGAAGAGCTGCCCGCTATATTAAAAAGGAGGAGAAGCCAAGAAGGCCAAGTACAAAACTGCAAAACACAAGGCAAAACAAAAAAAAGCAAAAAAAAAAACCCGGTTGGATTGGGACATCAAAGCGGGTTACTACTCAACTATACTCAATGGCCGGTTGGATTGGGGCATCAACACGGCCAAAACACACTACACATGACGACGAAAGAGGAGACGGAGCACAACCGCAGTTCCACCCAACATCCGCACACTTGCAAGCATCGAAAACCTCCGAAATGATCCAACATTGATACGGGAACAAAAGGGTGGACATCACCACACCGATAAGGCCACCGCCGTGCAGGACCCTTCGCCGCAGTGTTGCTGCACCAAATCAAGTCACCCGACGGAATGAAAACACCGAGCCCGAGCAAACCAAACGCGCGGGGCCTGCGCCTCATCCGCCGTTGGACACACTCTCGCGTCTTGGGGACACCACCCGCCACACGGCTCCACGCTCGCACTCGTTTCTTGAATTGCCGTCAAAGTAGCGAGATGAGATGCCCCACCCCAAGGTCGTACCAAGCCGCCAAACCACCACCTTGGCTCGAAAACCTCCCCGCTGCTTCCCCTAGCACGAAGTCACCACCATCAAGCCGATAGATCAAGGATGTCGCTGCGCCGTCTTCGGCGTTGTACCACACGGGTTGGTCCAGCCATGCCGACCAACCCGCCATGATCCGCTGCGGCCAAGTCATCACCTGACCGTTGCCCCAAGCGCCGTCCTCCGATAATGTCCCTTTGCTGGCGACGTTGCCAAGCAACACCAGGCGCCGTGGTCGCAGCAGAAGCGAGCAGCGATAGCGGCGACCCATGGCCTGCCAACCGGAGAGTAGATGCCTTGGCGAGAGGTACACAACCCCGCATCTTGCCGTCTGACGGGATTGCCACCACCGGCGAAAGCGACCATAAGCAATAGGACAGCCCACGACACCCCGATCGAAAGGGGCCTCTAGAGACGGCGCCTCAAGGAGGTCACGACGCCAAGTGGCGCCGCCGTCGCTTCGTCAAAAGCCGGACGGGGGTTTTTCACCCGGAGGCCACGTGCGGCATGGTTCTAGCTCAAAGAATGGCGCCCTCGGCGAGGAAGCGGCGTCCGGGGACGCCGCCGCCATCCCACGAGGAAGGATCTAGTGAGGGCTTTCGCCGGGCATTGAAAACCCGCTGACGCAGCGTTCGACACAGGCAAGCGGCATCACTATCGCAGCCATCCCGGCCGAGGAGCTCCACCGTCGCAATTCCCGCACTCATGCGGCCGAGCTCCGCATCTCGGCCGCCGTCCTCTGCGATCTCTCGCCCGGAACGTCCCGGGCAAGAGCATCGCCACCACCAACCCTGTACCCGCTGCAGATGCCGCCCGGCATGGAAACGTCGTCGCAGCCGCCATCCCCTTCACCGCCGTGGCGAGCCCGGCCACACTGGGCACCGGATCCGCCGCCCGTCGCCGTCGCCTGAAAGGTCCCTTTGGTTTTGGTAATTGGTGACAACATTAGGTGGACTAACAATGTGATTGAGATAATACCACGGGAAGTTAGTTCACATGAGCCGATGCATGAAGGAGCTTTATTGCATATGAAACATGACATGGAGTCATGTGACCGAGGTGGTGAAGATCAAGACAAGGCTTGGCTTGATGGACCGTTGCAAGTGTGAAGGGCAAGTCGAGGCGGTGAAGCGATGGACCGCGAGGCGGTGAAGCTTGGCTAGACTTGGCGCCGACGGACCGGCGCAACGGTGAAGAGCAAGTGAGGTCAAGATCGATGGACCAAGAAGGTCATGTGATGATATGAAATGGATCATATCATTCTTGATCGTGTTGGTGCATTGGTTGCATCGGCACGGAGATGGAGCGGAATGGAAATGCGCAAGGCAAGGTATAACCTATAGGGCATTTCATTTCGCCGGTCATGAGGGCTTAGAGAAGTTTATGACCGGGTTTTAGGATAGA